>BQNB010125696.1:0-12684 GCA_026074375.1 Tanacetum coccineum | reverse complement strand
CACACAAAACCCACTCCATAACCTTATTGGGCTTGAAAAAGCCCAATAACCAAACCTGTACCTTATTGGGCCCAAACCCAAACCCAGTGGGCCCAATACAAACCCAAGCCCAACAAAAGCCCACAATTCAATTTTTATAAACTTTAGGGACTAAAGTTGTCATTTTTAAAAGTGTTTTATAAAAGAAAAATGGCTAAATAAAGAGAAGGGGCCAAAAATGCCAAGTTTTAAAAGTGTTTTATAAAGAGAAAAATAGAGAAATAAAACACAAGGACTGAAATTGCAATTTACCCTAACTCTTTGTTTTCTTTTGTATTAAAACAGCAGGGACCATATTGGACACTTTCTAAAACCTTTTTATAACTAAAAAAGGGGCTGAAAAAGAAAATGAAAAGAGATAGAAAGAAGAGGGACCAAAGTTGCACCTTCTCCAAACATTTTGTTTAAACCCTGTAACCATATGTGTACCATAACCACTTGGCGCCAAAAACCATACCACCCCTCCCCCTGTTTTCAGCTCCAAACCACCTCTCCAGTACACCTCTACAGCTATCCCTCACCTATCCCCACTCAACCACAACCCTTATATCCCCTTTCCAGTTCATAACACACAACCCGAGACCCCCCCAATGGTTGAGATGGAATGATAATGAAGCATAAAGTGATCCAAGGGTCAAAAGAGCTTGGGGACCTTCCTACACACACAACAAACACAAACAAGAAGACCAAAGTTGTCTCTGTCCCTATAAAAAGAAGAAGACCAAGCCGAGACTCAGAGCACCATGTTACACCTTTCTTTACTATGTTTTTTTTAGTTTAAATGTTTTAATTAAGTGTTTTCTTTGAAGCAAGTATTGTAACTCAGTTCATTTAAAAAGTTTATGTTGTAATTTTTTCTATCTCTAATAAAAAAGGGTTTAAACTTCAGCAATTTTAGCTTAATACAGTTGCTTATTGCTCCTTATTCAAGTTTATTCCTGCTTAATCATGTTTGTTTAGACCTTACTTTTATCTGTTTTGAGCTTTCATTTGATAGATCTTTCTTAAATCTCTTATAGCTAATAAACTGTCATTAGGTGAACATAAGCCTCACTGAGAAAGTAGCTTATTTTTACTTATAAGCTATAAGTTTTATAGCTTATACAGCTCTATTAGGTCATATTAACTAGGTGTAGATAAAAAGATTTAGGAGTTTTAGCTTTTAAATAGCTTTTAAGTGCAACAAAGTTTGACAGTTTTAGTTAAGGGAGTGTTTGGATTTAGCTGTAGTTGACTCTTAAAGTCAACTACACTCTATCAAAACTTTTCATTAGGTTGAGTTAGGCTTTATTATCAAGTTTAAAACAGTTTTTAAAAGTTAAAGTTTAGTTTGATAAAAGTTAGAAGTGTAAAAGTCATTGCCAGCACCAGGGGAATTTTAGCTAAAAGGGGTTTAGGTTTTAGGCCTTTAAGAGCAATTTAGAGTTCAAGGTTGTTAGTGTTCACTTAGGATCACTTAGTGAAGTGTTAAAACTCAAAATTTTAGCCTGCATCTTTGTTACTTGCACATTGCACCAGCAATGCCAAATGCACCAGCAATGCCAAATGCATCAGCATATATTTGCCATTTTTCACTTTGAAGCTTCTCATTTCCTTTTAGAGTTTTACAAATCCTTTTAGCTAGGTTGATGTTAGATAAGTAGGTTAGCTTATTTTCAAAAGTTCAGCTTATAGGGTCCAAAAATAAGCTTTTTAGCTTAAGTGAAAAAAGCTCAAAAACAGTCTCATTAAAACTTTGCATTTTCCATCTTAATTTTCTTTCTAATCTTGTTAACTCTAGGTAAATTTTAGTGTAAATCCTTTTAATGCACATCTTAAGCTTCAATAAGCCTCTTTTGTTTCTCATTTCATCAAGTATTAAGCTCAAAATAAGCAAAAAATCCAAAAAGCTTGTCAAAAGCCTACTTTCTGTGACAGGAAACTATCAGCTTATTTTCTAGCTTATTCTTTGGTTAAAAGTGCAAAGTGCTTTTATTAAAGTTGTTTAGTATAAGCCCCTTAGCAACTTTGTAGTTTTAAGTTTTTGCTAATTCTCAAATTTTAATAAGCCAAAAATAAGCACTAGCGTAGGGTCTGTTTAGTTCTTTTTCCATAGTTCAGGGTTACCCGATTCTATTATAGTGTAAATTTTCCCTACTTACCCCGCCTACCCTGTTCTTTCCTTTCTTACCATTTCTACCCTGTCTTTCTTAATAAATAAAATAGATTTAATATTTTAGTTTTTAGTTTAAATAATTAGGGTTCTTATTCTTAATCAATCAAATTAGGGTTCAATTAGGGTATACAAATTAGGGCTTTTTGTTCCATAATTTTTCTGCACCTTTGTAGTTTATAAAAACCATTTTTCTATATTTTTCCAATTAATTTTGTATTTTCTAGAAATTAAAATAGATTTTAGTGATTACTTTTTCTTATAAAAATCATAAAAATTAGATAAACAGTTAAAAATTTTTTGATTCTTTTTGTAATAATTTTCATTTTAAATCTAGTAATTTTGAAAAATAAAAGAAAAATTTTATTGTTAATTTTTAGAAAAAGTTTATTTTTGTTAATTCATTAAATTTTTTAGAAAAATCATAAAAAATCCAAAAATTCATAAAAAATTCCATTTCTTTTTCCTAAAATTTTCTTTTTAAATTTGTGATTTTTAGGTATAAAATTTGTTAAAAGTATTCATTTTTCTTAATTTTTAATATTTAGGTTTACCGATTACCTTTTTTCTGTTCCCCGTTATTTAATATAGCATTTAATTTTAGATTTCCTTATAAACTAATTTTGTTTCCCGTTAGTTTTGAAGATCCCTATGTTCCTATATTTGTTTCTCGTAGAATAAATTAGATTTTATTTATTAATTTATAGTTGTAATTATTTCAGTGTTCCATCATATATTCTCATATCATTCAATTTCTCAGTCAATCAAGGATAATTCTCAATTGCAGCCTGTTGAGACATACGACCCGGAATATCTCTTCGGGAATACTTTTTATCATTGATTCTCTTGTATTACTATCTGACGAACCATCAAGTTGTGTTTTAAGAGTTTCAAAGCTTTTTAGAAAGGTTTTTGAACAAGTTTTGTCATTATGTACCTCAGAGTCTAAAAAAGCCATAAGAGCCATGTTTGTAGGGACTTCATCATCTACCATATAGCTCCAGTCCTGCACAATACAAATGCAAAACATACAAATACAATGTATTTTTGGTACGTTTTTAGTCATTTAAGTCCGTTTTTTAATGGTCAAAGGTATGTGTAATTAAACACATACCAGTCCTCTACATTCCCTTGCAAAGTGTCCCATCTTGTGATAGTTGAAACACTCCACCTTGGATTTGTCATATCCAACTATGTCACTTCCATTGATAGTGATTTTTCTACCAGTTTTCTGGAAAAACCTTCTTGTCCTCATGCTCAGCAATGCTAACTGCCACTTCAAATCCATCTCTTCTATGTCATCTTTATGGATTTGTTCAAGGTCCTCATATACAAGTTGAGACCCGTTTGGTTGACTGGCCAAAAATGCATAAATAGTGTCATCACTTAAGTTAGCAGTACTAACTTGAGTACTAGCAGTGCTAACTTGAGTGCTAGTAGGGCTGACTTGAGTGTTAGCAGTACTAACTCCATAAGCAGTATTAACTTCATTAGTACTGCTAGGGGATGACACAAAAGCCATATTCTGAGAACTTGAGCTTGAGCTTGAGCTTGCAGTTCCTTTAACCTCTTGTTCAACAATCTTGAAATTGTTGTAGAGATCATCAAAGCTCATTGTGTCTAGATCAGGTTTATTCCTCCAGACCACAACATGAGTATTCCACTCAGAAGGCAGACTTCTCAAAAATTTCAAATTGAGATCTTCTTGTGAAATATTTTCACCCAAGATAGCCAGCTGACTTACAATCTTCTGAAGCCTGTTAAAAATAGAGTCAAGAGACTCTGTGCTTGGAGCACTAAAGTTCTCATACATTTGCTTCAGAAGAGTCTTCTGAGTCTTCTTTGTGGCTTCATTACCACCAAATCTTGTTTGTATAGCAGCAAACAAAGTCTTAGCATCCTTGTACTGATTAAATGTCATTAGATGTTCATTAGGAAGTGCCATCAGTAACATACTTCTTGCCTTCACATCATTCTTCTTTTGAACCTTTTCTTCAGTAGTTACAAGACCTGGTATTAGTGAAGTTGAGGTACCATCAGCATTTGTTGTTTAAGCTATTGGTTTGGATAAGTTTCCATTCTCTATGACATCCCATAGAGCATAGTCTTGTACTTGAAAGTATTGCTCAATCCTTAGCCTCCACATATCATATTCACCCTGTTTGAGAATGGGCAACTTTGCAGTAGTAGTGGTTTATGCAGTTTCTAGATCCATCTCTTCCTTGTGAGTAAAGAGTTCTTCTTGTTAGTTTCTTCTAGATCAAAGTTTCAGAACATAAGCACTGATACCACTTGTTGATCCCATCTTAAGATCGATTCCTTAGTTTGTAAAGGTTAAGTTACTTTGGATAAATCCAAAACAACTATGACAGAAACTTTGTGAATACTAAAGAGTATGCGGAATCTACTCTTTAATACTTAGAAAAATATTAATGAAACAGTAAATTGTATAAACAATGTATGAACAATGATATTACTGAAAAGCTCCAATATTATTATCAATAATATGAGTACTATGTGTAGTACTAAGGTTTACAACCTTGAAGCTATATATCAAAAATGTATTAATGTATATGTGTTTGGTACTTTTTACTCTATACCCTAGGATCTCCTTTTATACACCAAAGAGTCCTAACAGGCTTACAATATTTTCCTAAGTTATCATGATCTTCTAAACAAATAACTTATACGTATCTTTTACAAAAATATCTCACACTTATCTCGTAAGTAATCTTGATAAACAATCTTCATTTTAATCCTTTCTCTTGTCTTTCTCCTTCTGACAGTAGAAACTCTTCTAGCAGTTGTAAGTAGCAGCATTAACTTTTATTCTAGCAGTACTAACTTAGCAGCAGTTACTTCCAAACAGCATTAAGAAGCTTTTAATCCCGACAGGTTAAATGAACCTAATACTGCTATTCTCTAGGTAGAAAATCCCATTTACTTGAGGACAAGTAAATCCCAAGTGTAGGGGTATTTGACGAGGTGTCATTTTATACACTTTTCTAGGGTCATTTAACCCCTTAAATCGTGCTTTTATGCCTAAAATAGGTATTTAATCGTTCCTTTTCAGGTATTTAGAATTTAGAAACGCATTTAGAGGAAATACACTTGACTTGGGCTCATTTAGAGAAGAGACGGACAAGACTATGGACCTACACCAACATCTCTCAAGATTATGTTCTCAGCGGCTGGAGACGGTGTCACAAGATACACGTGACGCCATCACGATTCATCCTACGACAGTGTCACAAGAATTCACGACGGCGTCAGCTCACACGACCCATCCCAAGATCTAGAATATTCTCTTTTATTATGGTGTCACGATTAAAATGCGACGCTGGTATGTGCTTAAATACACATACCTTTTACCTAATAAAACGAGCTTATTTGACAAAAAACGGACATAAAATGCTAAATATATGCTTGTTTTGTGTTATGTACTGCGCAGGTAACGAATATTCACTAAAAGACAAAAACAAGGCAAAAGAGCGTGGAAAACCAAAGAGCGTGGAAAACCAAAGCCAAAGGTGTGTGCATCTAGTGGGCCAACCCAACCCAAGTTAATTGGCTAAGTCAGCCCATTAAGCCTTTGACTCCTCTAATCTGAATAACACGATTGTGTCCTGAGGTAGAGTGATCATAGCTTCCACAGATTTCACACTCAGGGTAGTTTCTACAATCATCAGGTATGTGATCATTGAAACCACAGTGTGTGCATGGTGGGAAAGGCTTTGCCTTTGCTTTCAGGATCTGCTTGGAAGAAGATGCATATTGATAAGGCTGAGCCTTGTAGTTCCTTACTTCTTTTTTGGGAAGCAATATACATCTCATGATCAGAGGTCCTATGATCCTCCCTTTTGCATATCATGCAGTAGAGAATCCTATAGCAATCATCAGTTGAATGATTGGTATAGTGACAGAGTTCACACTTAAGTTGTGGCTTTTGAATAGGCTTGGGCCTGAGTGATTTTGATGAGCCAGTACTCTGAACTTTGGGTTTAGAATCTTGACTCATTTTAGATGAATCAACTGATTTGGATGACTCAGTCTTTTGAATCTTTGAATTTGATTCTTGAGTCTTTTGGTCAGAGTTGACCTTTTCATCTATTAACATCTGAACAAGTTTAGTTAATTCATTTAATTTTGATTCTTGTTCAGTGTCTTTGACTTCAGTAGGAACTGAAGGTGTGGTTTGCTTAGTTTCACTAACAGTGACAGTTCCTGAAACACTCTTGTTAGAAGAATCCTGTGTTTCAGGCTTTGTATGTTTCATGATACCTAAGCCTGGTCTTTCTTTTGGAGAGTGGGGTTAAAAGCTCAATGGCATACCTTTAAGCTTGGTGAATCTCCCTAAAGATTTTTTAGGGGAGGTAGTGGAGTAAAGAATTCAACTTTAGAATCTTTGGATGATTCAGGGGTATTTAAAGTTTCAGTGGGTTCAAGAGACTTATTGACAGCTTAACTTTTAGGGACTAAAATTCTTCCAGTATTAAAGTTTGGAAGCTTGCTATCGGGATTGAGTCTCTCAACCCAATCTTTGGTTTTTGAAACCATTTCTTGGTCATACCCCATGGCAAGGCAGGAATGAAAAGATTTTCAACTTCATTCATTTAAGATTGATGACTCAGTGAAGTAATTTCACCACCGAAGAAACTTCTCTTTTGGTGAGGAATATGCTCACTGTACATTGACTGACCATTTTTGAGCTATTAGCCTTTTGTCATTGATCTTTTTCTCCTCTTTGAGTTATTCTTGAAGAGCATGATTTAACTTTGTAATTTATTATTTTGAATTTGAAAAGTGTCAGAATCAAGCTTGGCTTGTTTTAAAAGTAGCAATTCATCTTTACACTTATTTAATTCAAAAAACCATTTTGTTATACATTAACGTAAGTGTAATCTTTCTCCTTAACAAACTTAAGATCAAAGTTGAAAATACTTAGTTAATTTTTGCCATCGGCCTCTCATCCATGGAGAGAAAGGTTACCTTTCTTATGGTGATGTCGACCCATTGACCATTGCGAGCATGACTCTTTCCAACAGTGAGCTCATCATCAGCTAGAGCCATCAGTACCTTGACCTGGGTGACTTCTTCCTCATCAGAAACCTTTTCCTCGTCCTAATCAAAGGTTTCAGCAACTAAACCTTTGTTCTTTGGTTGGAAGTTTCCCTTTGGGTTCTGAGAACTTGAGGGACTTGTTTCAAGGAGTGCAAGCTTAGCTTTCATCTTCTTGTACTCAGCCTTGTAATCTTTCTGAAACTTTAGATTAGCTTAATTATTTGAGTTAGAAGAAGACTGAATAAGTTTTGGAGTAAACTTTGGTTGAAATCCTTTAGACACTGATGAGTAATTATTCACTGGTGATTTGTAAGAAGGTTCAGACGTTTTAGGAAAACAGTCTCTTGCAAAATAACAAATTGTTGCCACATTTGTAAATTCAGTATTTTCATTTGCTTTGACCTAGAATTGTTTCTCTTCTTTTTATAAAATGTTTTGAATTTGCCAAAAGGGCTCTTTCCTGATACTCAATATCTAAGTCTCTTAGATACTCCTCACTAGACCTTTCATCTACTTCATCATCAGAATTTTCTTGGAAATCCTGAATGACATTGTTAGAAAAGAAGGCAGTAGAAATTGGAGTGCTTGAGGGAGTGGTAATGAGGGCCTTTTTGGTGTCAGAATACCTTCTTTGGATTAGGTTGTCCTCATAGACAAACCTCTCATAGATATCTGCAAGGTCAAGAGTCTGAGTATGATTGGCATTCCTCAGTCCCTAAGAGAATGCTAGCTATTTCTCAGGGAGACTGTTTACGAAACCAACGTTAATTTCGTGTTTAGAGAGATTAACACCATCATTGGCAAGCTCATTGAGCATGGTCTTATAGACGGTGTAGGTCTGTAAGAGACTTTCAGTAGACTTTGCCTTGAAAGTTTGATACTCAAGTTTCAGATCCAAGATCCTGTTTTCCTTGGTATTTGAGGGACCTTGAAAGCTGTGAACCAAGTCATTCCATGTTTCTTTCGCTGAAACACAACTAATGACAGATTTCATTATGTCATCTGGTAGACATGATATAATGATGCTTTTAAGGCGCTTGTCTTGAATGACCACCCTCCTCTCATCTGGAGTCCATTGGAACTCAGGCTTAGCATCACCTTCAGCAGTTTTTGGCAGAAATGGACCATCCTTAATACATTTTATGTAATAGGGTTCCATTCCTACTAAGTAGCAAAGCATTACCGCCCTTCCACTTATTAAATTTTCTGTAACTCTAGTTTAAGAGCAATAGCGTCGTAGCTACCTCCCTTTTTTGTCAACTAGCTAGGGTACAAATCAATATACTGCAATCCATTTAAGGAATCTGGTTTTAAAAACTTGAGTAAATTAGTGTTAAGTAAGTTTTTACAAACCTTTAGCTCTGATATCACTTGTTGTTCCCACTTAGTTAGTGAACAATTACTACAAAGTTATCATTAACTAACTCCCATGGCTAGCAGTAAAGAAAAACAGTTTGTTATTTATAAAAGATTTTTTTGTAACTAAATGAAGAATGATTATCATAAGCCATAATGAATATGAATGTAAAAAGAAACATGATTGTAATAAAATAAAATCATTTACATGATCCACCATAAGTTGTTTGCTCATAAGATATCATAATGTGCATAATAATGAGAATAACAAACCCTTAACATAATGTGAAGAACACAAGTAGGATCATTTATTGTAAGGTCATCAAATAATCTCATACCGGTAATTATACTCAAATAAGAGCTTGGGTGATAAACCTATCATAAGTAACATAATACATTAAGTCAGTGTACAAATATACTTGATGACAATGTTCTTCAACCTTCTCTTAACCTTTAAAACTTGGTGTTGAGATATAAAATTACTGGACATTTGTTGTTATATGAAAAATTATCAATAACACCTTTAAAAATGATCTTAGTCGAAAACAAGAAAATGCATCGTGAGAAAAATATAATAGTCTTTACAATAAACAAAGTATAATGTAAGTAACCAAGTAATATATGGTTATTCTTCTTTGAAACGATTAACGCAAGTCTTAATTTAAAACTTATATTATGACACCACAAAATTGACTTTAACAATATATACAATTGATGGGGAGTAAAAAATTATTTATCAAGAAGTTTAAACATTAGAAGGTGTTTTGAACGCTTATAATGTTCTTTGTAGATCCATAGTACACATTATGATGTCTATGATGTTATGACATCTTTTAGATCTTAAGTGATTGAAACAATCTTTCAAATTCATAAAACCTTAGTTTTGTCATTCATTGTTGTAGAATTATCTTACCACATAATACAATGATAACAAATTTGCTCTCACTGATCTTAAGATAATGATAATATGTCTATCAATTTTATATTACATTTAACATAGAGAATTTTCATATATGATTTATTTTAATTCAACCATAAGTATAGACATCAAATTGATTGTTTTTTATTTATATCTCATCTAATACTTGCATCCAACCTACTTTATGGTTAGATATCTTATGCAAGTTACAGTTGAGGAATATAACGATAAAGTTCATAATATAGTTCTTAAACTTGGATGCAAGTTACAATTGAGGAATATAACAATAAAATCCATAATATAGTTCTTAAGCATGGTGAGTTACTAAAGTAATGACTTATAACATAATTTTATGTGACAAGATATAATAATATTATTTGATGTTTCTTTTGGGTTTACATTAGTAGACCTACTTGCGTTATAATGGGTTATGAGTACTTAGACAACCCGCAAGTAACTAACATCAATTGAATAAAATAAATTAACTTATAATTAATGACTTTACACCAATAAATTAACTTGACACAAATAATGGTATTACAAAATGGCTAATCAGTTAAAACATTATGAGATTATTAATATATGTGGTGATTTATCGTCTTAAGATGAAATTACTATTTCAAGTTTTTAAATACATTTACATGTACCTTGAAAGCAGAATCATTTATTAATTCTTTCAAAATCACATACTCCTACTGATTTTGCCATTACTTAGTTAGTCTATTTTGATGATTCTAAAGATACATGAAAATTAAACATATTATAACATGTAAGACGATTTATAAACTAATAGTCAACGATTCAATATCTTTGAATATGATATTAGTTTAATAGGATTAGAAATTGTAACCCTTAAAATAGTTACTTTGTTAGTCTCAACTAATAGACCATAAATAAAGATATTGGAAATTTGTGTCACGTTATTAGGGGTTTTTTAAATGTCTTCATAGGCAATGTTTGATACTAAATCACAATCCATACATTGTACCATGTTCATAAAGGTATAATCGCCTTTATGTGATACCATTTAATTGAGTTGGTTAAGGCTTACATAAGTGATTTTACAACTCCATTTCCATCGCGTAAGACATATTGATTGGGGCAATTAATAAAACCTGTTTATCATAATACATTTTCACCCCCTAATTGACCGAATATGTTATCTTAATGGTTTATTTACCTTTTATGAAACTCGGCCTTAATACATAAGAGATTCTCATCAAGTACACTCTATAATCATTAATATTATCAAAAAGAAAAAAAATTATTATTTTCATTGTCATTTATAAAAATGTACACATATTTATAAGAGAATTTTTTACTTGTTAAAATAATTAAAATTAAAAAGTAATAGAAAACATCTCAAAGAATGTCACTAATTATGTAAATTTATGAAGGATTTAAACTAATAAACCATAAACAAATAATATGAGAATGAATAATTTTAAATTCAAACACTTGAATTTGAACTAATAAATTAAGTGTCAAAATTTAGCATAACAAATAAAGTTATAGAATAAAACTATGAAATCAAATTCTCAAGTTACAATAAAATTATTTTGGTTTTAACAAAGAACTCATTCTCACTAGAGATTCATAACCTTCTTAATAGAAGTCATTAGAATTCTTGATATTTACTTAACACATGCTTTTAACATTTGTGACAAAACTCTTCAAAGAACTCTTGAATATAAAACATTTTCTAAGACATTGTTTCATTACAGAAATATTTTAAGATCATTAGATGCGTCTTTACTTAATTAGTCTAGAGTAAAGTACATTCTTGGTCTTTGTGGTTTGGTGCATTTTTCACTTTTGGTCTAAAATTCAAAAATGTTTTGGTTTTAGTCCAAAGGTGATACTTTGTTTCACTTTCAGTCCAAACATGTTGAAAATTTGGACCAAAAGTGAAATACCCACCAAACCACAAGGACCAAAAAAACATGCTTTTGGACTGAAAATGAAACAAAGTATCACTTTTGGACTAAAACTAAAACGTTTTTGAATTTTGGACTAAAAGTGAAAAACGCACCAAACCATAAGGACCAAAAATGTACTTTACTCTATATAGAGAAACTTTGATCATCTTAGCAAAATTCTCTTTATTAAACAATTAAATAAGCGAGGTGAGTTATTTTGCATACTAATTTCTTCTTACATACTAAGGGACAAATCTAGACCATCTATTTCATTAGATTAAAAAGACAAGATTTAAGATTAAAAAATACATGGAGGGACCAAAAGTGTAAATTTACTAAAACTCACACTAACCACTCCATCATTATTTGTAGAGTTGACAAATCTTGCCCAAATTGCAATTAATTAACATTTATGACATTTTGTATGTTTTTTTTACGTTTTTACATTTTTTTTACGTTTTTTCCGTTTTTTACGGTTTTGTACGTTTTTACGTTTTCGTACATTTTTTTACGTTCTTATACGTTTTTGTAAGTTTTCATACGTTTTCGTCCGCTTTCGTACGTTTTCGTACGCTTTCGCATGTTTTCGTCTGTTGTGCATGTTTTCACGCATTTTCGTTCTTTTTAGTCGTTCTCGTACGTTTTCTTATGATCTCGTACGATTTCTTTCGTTTTCGCAAGTTTTCATCCGTTTTCGCACGTTTTCATAAGTTTTCGTCTGTTTTCACACTTTTTCTTCTATTTTCGTCCACTTTCGCACGTTTTCTTTCGTTTTCACATGTTTTCATCCGTTTCTGGACATTTTCTTACGCTTTCGTCGGCTTTCGCGCGTTTTCGTCAGCTTTCGAGCATTTTTGCCGGCTTTCGCGCGTTTTCGCCTGCATTTGCGCGTTTTTGCCGGCATTCGCGAGTTTTCGCCGAGTGTTTGCATGTTTTGGCGAGCTTTCATGGCGAGCGTTCGCGCATTTCGGCGAGCTTTCGTGGCGAGCGTATAACACCCCGCATTTCAGGTCATACTTCGCTCCCGACTAACTCATAATATAAATTTTCTATCGAGTTATGGGTCATTTACGTGTGTGTCTTTAATATTTCAATACTTACACAAATTCATACGCTTCATGAATGTAGCCAAGGCGTTCATAGACGTAATTAATATTATTTCAAATTATCTAACCATGTATATTTTTCCTTCACTTGTTAAGACGTTAAATAAACCTTTCATATCCGTTATGTGAATT
>BQNB010125694.1:0-19723 GCA_026074375.1 Tanacetum coccineum | reverse complement strand
ATACAGTTCTGGCATTGCGTATAACTGGGGTGAATGTCTTATACCGAGAATAAGCAGGTTTTGATCTTGATGAATTCTGATGCATTGTAATAGTGGTTCCCTGACGAATCGTTATACGGCCTATATAATCACACAAGGGCTGTTTGTGGTGAATCCTTGTGATCTGTGATGATTGATATCGCTTTAGGAATAAAGATAGGTTGGCGTAACTGGTCAATTCTGAGTACCGCTGGCCGAAACCAACCAATTAGTTCTATTTTAAAAGCAATTAGTCTATGTTTCGGTTCAGTTTTAGCCTAAAACTGAGCCACACCGAATCATGCTCACCCCTAGTTTGGTTTTGTATTTCGGTAAAACCAAAGTTTATGGTTCAGTATGGAATTACCATTAAAAACTGACGTGAAGAAACTGAACCCACAATATAATGCTGTGAGACCTTACCGAACTATACATTAATATGCTACGGTAGATTAACTAAATCATGTTGAGTAAGTACTCTTGTTTCGATTGTTTTCTTGAAAGTGTCACTTAGGAACATATAAACAATTCTCTGTTCTATGATTTTTTGTGATCATTACTTTCTTATTTGCACGATTATCTTGTATGATTTTTTATGTTTATTTGTTAAACAAAAAAATCGACAACCGAGAAACCAAACTGAGATAACACCGGGACTGAACGGTCTCTAAAAAGAAAAAAACCGAAAAGTTTTGGTTTGGTTTTGGTTTTCTGCAAATGCCAAACTAGACTATGCTCACCCTTAGTTTCGGCTTCTTGATTTGTAAAACTGAAATTTATAGCTAGAATGATTTATACAAATTTTATAGTGTCTTTTAACAGTAATGTTTCACAAGGATTTTTCAAGTACAAGTGGTACAAAGTTACTCAAATAAATAAGTAAAAACAAGAGTTATGCATTAAAAACAAAAGAAAAAAGTACAGGAGTGTAGTTGTCATGGGTCACTTTCCTGGGCAGAATGCAAGTCATAGCAGAATCTATTCATTTATGAAGTAAATTTACCCAACCAACTTCCCACTCAGAGTACAAGTGATGTTAATATACCAACAATAACGATATCCAATCACGTCTGAGTGTAAGGTACGAGGGAGATAGAATATAGACAAAACTTACCTTTACCTTCGGGTAAGCCCAAGGATAAGGAGCCTGCTTCCGGGTAAGCCCGATGTTAATATAACGTTGTATTAAAGATATGTTCATTTGATAACTATATATCTGGTGAGATAACGTGAGAACTTTTTGAGCCGCATGTCAAAAAAATTGAAAAAGTTTTACGAAGTATAGAACATTGGTGAACAAAGAATCTTCAAATTCTTTAGGGTGCGTTTGGTTGAGGTATATGAGAATAGAGGTATGAGTGTCAAAGTCATACATGATGTTTGTTATGAGGTAATGATTGAATAAAACCCATAACACCAATCAAATATTAAGGGTCCACCATTATATAATAAAATAATTATTTAACTTGATTTTTCCTCTATCATACTCACAAACTACAAATTTAATTCATAATTAGGTCCACTATTATATAATCTTTTTCTTAAAAAAAATATTTATTATTATTACTTACATGAACTCACTCATCTTTGATACGTATGCCTTAAAAAACAAACCAAGCACAATTAACGAAATTACCATACCGAATCTCATTTATTCTTTGCTAGCTAAAAGACCCGTGAAATTCACGAGTATTTAAAAAAGTAATAAATTTAGATAATAGATGATGTCTACATAATATGCAATAAGCCGGAATAGCCAAACATATGAGCAAAAAAAGAAGATGTTTCGGGAAAAGGATATATTTTTTGTTTGTATTCTATGTTTATAAAACTTTTATTTATATAAAGTTATATACAAAAATGTATTTTTATAAAGTTTTATATAAGTAAGATTATAAATGTTTAATGTAAAATGTAAAAATGAGGTATTATATTTTTGCTTATGGTTATAATGTTTTTATAAATTTTTATTTATATAAATGTTAATCTAAAATATTTAAAAAAAAAATCACTTGTTGATTCGATCTCTAAACGAGTGTGTTAGGCGATCCCTTAACTTGGGACTATAGGGCTTTTTCGTTTTTTAGGTCTGAGTTTTGTCTTTTTTCCTTTGATTGCCTCCGTTTTCGTTTCCACCTTTTCTCAATCCCTAGAAATTTATTACCTTAAATTCTATCTTTGGTTTGACGGTTGGTCTTCTTTGCCATAATTAGGGTTTCGTTTCTGGTCGTTTTCTACAAATTCATTTTTTTAATTTTTCATTGTATCAGGGTATCTTTAGAACAAAAGAAGATGATGTGGCTAAGATCTCCATTTCAATCTATGTGTTGAATTTTCCTGAGATGTTCTCCGCCAAAGATTTGTTTCATGCTTGCAAGAAATATGGACACGTTATTGACTCGTTTATCATTAAGAAATGAAAGATGGGAAAAAGATTGGTTTTGTTCGATTCATTAATGTGTTTAACACGGAACGATTGGTAAGTAATCTTTGCACTATTTGGGTTGGTCGATCAAAGTTCCATGCAAACGTTGCCAGATTTCATAGAACTCCTGTGAAGATTAATAAATCCTCGAAAGACAACGTGTATGAGCCTAAAAGAAAGAGTAACGTTAACAAAAATGGGTCGAGTAATGCAGGTAAATCTTATGCCCATGTGCTGAAAACACATAATTCATTTGAAGCATTGGACTGTGAATCTGCGCCTTCAATTGTTTTGGATGATGATTGTCTTAATTCAAGAGATCTCTCTAAGACCTTGCTGGGTGTGTTTTAGAGTTGCATCTTTGTCGAATCTTAAGGTAGTCCTAAAGAATGAAGGTTTTGACGAGATCAAACTTCAATATATGGGAGAACTATGGGTTTTGTTGGAATTTCCTTCGTCTAAAATTAAGGAATTATTTCAGGAAAATAGGGGGGTTGGATCGTGGTTCTCGGTTTTAAAACAAACTTCTACAGAATTCGTTCTGAAGGTAGAATTTTTATGGGTTGATGATGACAGGAGTTCCTATTTTAAACGTTGGTCTAAAATACCTTTAAACATATTGCTTATTAAGTGGGGAGAGATTCTTGACACCGCACACGAGCAGGAAGAGATGGTTTTTATACGAAAAGATTCTGCTTCTATTCAAACGTGGAAATAATATTTTTGAGAAACTATAAAGTATCTTCCGAGGTAAGGTTTTTGTATTTACGCGCTAATGAAAAGCCCTAGATGGGTTCCTGAATTCGTGTGATATTGATGATGATGATGAATCTGAAGAAGGGTCTAAAGGAGACACTGCAAATAGCCATGGTGCGTTCAACTTTGATGATGCTGACGATGTGGATAAAGTTCCAGAGACTGAACTTGATGATCCTTTAGAACAAAACGAGAATCCATCGGAAGATCCTTTTGGCATATACTCTATCCTCAACAAAAATAAAGACAATGATGCTAACATACCAGTATCTGATCATAGTATCAAATTCCCACCAGGTTTTACTCCTAATGGGGTTTCCATGCAAGAAGATATTGGGAGAAGCGTTAATGATGTTACATCGCCTCGTATCGTGGAGAAAGAACAAAATGAACAGGAAAGGATAAATAATTACAACGGTTCTAAAGATGAGATGTCGGGCTCAGTGTGTTCTGGTATCTTTAAAAAACCAGTGGCTCCGCAATCAGGGGGGTCTATCCTTTGTGTTCTGGAGGAACTTGTGAAGGTTGGACAAGCAATGGGATATAATATGAAAGGTTGTGTAAATAATATAAGTGAGATTATTGAATCTCAAGGAGTGTCGGGGGTTAATCGATGAATTGTCTTTCTTTGAACATTCAAGGCCTAGCCCAAAAGGCCAAAAAAGATTGGGTTAAGGAGTTGTGTTTAAAAAATAAAGTGAATTTTTTGGCTCTTCAGGAAACAAAAATGGAGAATATGAATCTGTGGTGTGTCAAGGCTTGTTGGGGAAATTATACTTTTGATTACGCTCATAGTGATTCTGTGGGCAATTCGGGGGGAATTCTTTGCATTTGGGATCCTAATTCTTTCCAAAAAGATAATGTTACTGTTTCGGATTTTTTCATTATAATTCGGGGTACTTGGTTGAAATCTGGTGTTAAGATCTTGATGGTGGCGGTTTATGCTCCTCACGACTTGAGAGACAAAAGATTTTTATGGGAATTATTTGGAGTATTTATATTAATAGGTGGGACGGTGAGGTGTTAATATGGCCGATTTCAATGAGTGAGACGGAAAATGGAAAGATTTGGAACGGTTTTAAATGTTCAAGGTGCTGTTATGTTCACACGTTTTTGAAAATGCGGGCCTTGAGGAGATCCCGCTAGGAGGTAGTTCGTTTACATGGTGCCACAAATCAGCTACTAAGATGAGTAAACTTGACAGGTTTCTTATTTCTGAAAATTTATTTAATTCATATCCGAATATATGTGCTACTTCTTTGGATAGATTCTTATCGGATCATCGCCCGATTCATATTGTGAATCCAAATCTTTGACTACGGGCCCTGATCCCGTTTAGGTATTTCAACCAATTGGACGGAATTGGATGGTTTTAATATGGTTTGTCATTGACACGGTGGAAATTCTGCCCTGTTGAAACTTATGCTATGGAGGTAACGTGATGCAAAGTTTAATTTTCTTTAAAGGTAAAATTCGTGAGTGGCTTAAATTCTACAAAAGCAAGAATGGAGGTTCTGGTATTCTTAAAGAAGAGCTTAACAGAATAGATGCGGATATTAATAAGGGCCTAGCTTCTGATATCATTATTAATAAAAGAATGGAGGTTATTAAATCACAATTCATTACCTTGATAAAAATTCATGTAATGGATTTGGCTCAAAAGGCTAAGGTTAATTTGGGCAATTGAGGGGGGATGAGAATCTCGATACTTTCATGGGCGTCTTGAATAAAAAAAGAAGGCAATCTAACATTCTGAGGTATTATGGATTGAGGTAAGTGGCAAGATAATCCGAAAGTTGTTAAATCTGAATTTTTTCTTCATTTTCGGAAAAGATTTAAAAAACCTTCTGCTAATCGAATTCTTATTGATATGAATTTTCCGAAGACTATCTCTATCGAATCAGCCAAATGAATTAGAAGTGCGGTGTCTAAAGAGGAGTAAAGATGGCGGTGGTGGGATTGTGGTTCCGGACAAAGCTCGTGGACCGGATGGATTTTGTTTGGACTTTTATAGCAAAATTTGGAATGTATTGAAATGATGTGTTTTGCGGCGGTTAATTATTTCTTTACTTCTGGTGACATTCCCAAGGGATGTAATGCTATGATTTATAGCCTTAATCCTAAGTTCCATGAAGCTAATTTGGTTAAAGACTTTAGACAATTAGTCTTATTGGAAGCATTTAACAAAATCATTGCTTAATCTTGGCCAATGTCTTGTGGGAGTTTTGGGTGATATTGTTAATGAAGTTTCAATCCGCTTTTAATTTCTGATGACAAATCTTAGATGGGACATTCATTCTTAATGAGGTCATTCAATGGTGTAAGTCCAAGAAAAAACAATCCTTAATCTTCAAGGTTGATTTCGAAAAGGCTTATGATTCGGTTCGTTAGGATTTCTTGGATGATGTTCTAAAAAAGTTTGGTTTTGGCAATAAGTGGTGCGATTGGATCCAAAAGTGTTTAAGATCTTCGAGGGGTTCCATCATCATAAACGGGAGTCCTACGGAAGAATTTCAATTCTTCAAAGGGCTTAAGCAAGGTGACCCTTTATCTCTGTTCCTTTTTATTTTAATTATGGAGAGCCTACATTTATCATTTCAAAGTGTTGTGGACGTCGGTTTATTCAAAGGAATTCATCTAAGTCGGTGAATCTTTCTCATATGTTCTATGCGGACGATGCGGTGTTTGTGGGTCAATGGTGTGATGATAATATTAATACCCTTGTTCATGTTTTGGAATGCTTCTTTCGAGCTTCGGGATTACGTATCAATATGTCTAAAAGCAAGATTATGGGGGTTAATGTTGGAGATGATAAGATCAAAGTAGCGGCTTCAAAACTCGGTTGTCTAATTCTTAATACGCCGTTACTTACTTTGGTACAAGTGGGAGGCACCTTGTTCCTTATTCCTTTCTCCCTCCCCCCCCCCCCCCCGTGGTACATGCTTGGATGGAATTATTTGATAATGGTGAAATCTCGCTTATCCAATTGGAAATTAAAGTCCCTTTCAATTGGAGGTAGGCTTACTTTACTTTAAAAATCGGTCTTAGGTTCGATACTGATATTTCTCATGTCTATCTTTAAAGTCCCTTTTTAACGGTGCTTCGTTCGCTTGAATCTATCCGATGCCAATTTTTTAATGGACATGAGCTCAAAAGTAACAAATCTTCTTGGGTTAAATGGAACAGTGTGTTGGCGGCCAAAGAAAAAGGTGGCCTTGGAGTTTCAAGCCTTTTTGCTCTTAACAGAGCCTTATTGATGAAATGGTTCTGGAGATTTTATTCCCATAATGATTCTTTATGGTCTAGAGTAATTAAGGCTTATATACGGAGATTTGGTGAGGTAAATAACTGTCTATATATATGCTACAGGTCTTGCAGGGAGGGATATTATTATGAAGGTCAGGAAGTCTGAAAGATCAAGGTATTAACATGCGTGTTTTTATGTTTATTAAAGTGGGACCCAATGGGAAATACGAAATTCTGGGTCGATTTTTGGATTGGCAGCAAGGGTAGTGGGGGTGGGGGTAGCGGGCGGGTGTGTCTGCTGATGCTCTTATTTCCCCGTATTTATGCTCTTGATAATATTAAAGATGCGACAATCTGTATGAAGCTTAATGAGCCCAGCCTTGATAATAACTTTCGTCGAAGCATTAGAGGAGGAATCGAGCAGTCTCAGTTCAAGGAAAAAAATTTAACGGCCCGCATCAACGCGCGGGCAATCATGGTTAACACATATTTACCCAAATCTTATAAAATTATATTAAAAAGAACCAAAATACAAAAAAAAAACAACCTTTAACCACATAATTTTTAAAAAATTAGCACACGCAAACCACACTTATAAAACTTTATAATCTTACCATACAAATTAAAAAAAACACACACATGTGTAATAAAAAAAATACCGCCCCGCAGCAACGCGCGGACTTGATAACTATATATCTGGTGATAACGTGAGAACTTTTTGAGCCACATGTCAAAAAAATTGAAAAAGTTTTACAAAGTATAGAACATTGGTGAACAAAGAATCTTCAAATTCTTTAGGGTATGTTTGATTGAGGTATATGAGAATGGAGGTATGAGTGTCAAAGTCATTCATGATGTTTATTATGAGGTAATGATTGAATGAAACCCATAATACCTATCAAATATTATAGGAGGGTCCACCATTATATAATAATAAAATAATTATTTAATTTGATTTTTCCTTTATCATACTCACAAACTACAAATTTAATTCATAATTAGGTCAACTATTATATAATCTTTTTCTTAAAAAAAATATTTATTATTATTACTTAAATGAACTCACTCATCTTTGATACGTATGCCTTAAAAAACAAACCAAGCACAATTAACGAAATACCATACGGAATCTCATTTATTCTTTATTAACCCGTGAAATTCACGGGTATTTAAAAAAGTAGTAATAAATTTAGATAATAGATGATGTCTACATAAAAAGGAGATGTTTTTTGTTTGTATTCTATGTTTATAAAACTTTTATTTCTATAATAAAGTTATATACAAAAATGTATTTTTATAAAGTTTTATATAAGTAAGATTATAAATGTTTAATGTAAAATGTAAAAATGAGGTATTATATTTTTGCTTATGGTTATAATGTTTTTATAAATTTTTATTTATATAAATGTTAATCTAAAATATTTAAAAAAAAAACTTTTTTTTTCTATAAACAGTTTAGGCAAAAGATCAACAAAATAAAGTTACGTACGATTTAACCAAGTTTAGATTCTCGAATGCATTTTAAATTTTGGTTATGTATTTAATAAAAAAATTACCTTTTTATTAAGGGTTTTCGAAAATGATTTATATAATAAAAATATATCTATTTTATTGTTAGATGTTTACAAAGATTAATCACAATAAACTCTAAAATTAAACTATATGACTTATTTATCTCGATCATTAAAAAAATAAATGTGTATTAATGGACAATATGACATACAAATAATGCTTAAACATATTTTTTACTCCAATTATATATTTTTAATTGTAATCTTATGCCTTTAGTTTAACATCGTAACATTTGAGAGGTTGATTTTAGAAAGAAATTTTTTAAATATAGGGATAATTGATTTTGTCACTTTTTACTATCTTACGTAACATTATTTTTTCCTATTATTTACATAAGTTGCTAATTATCCTATTCTACGTACAAAATAACTTGATTATGTAAATGTGATGACATTGCACACTTAATTACCTTTTTAACCTATATTTAACATTGGATTAAGCGTGCCGTATATGTAATCACATACATAACTAACTAATAAAGTTATTAGTACACACAAGAAGATAATTAGCAACTTCTGCACATTTAATAGGAAGAGAAATGTTACACAACATAATAAAAAAAATGACAACTTAGATACATTTGCAACTAATTATCCTTTAAATATAAAGATGGAAATAATATCTAACACTAAGGAGCTGTTTGTTATGGGGGGTTAGGATTTGAAATCAGGACTGAAAGCAAAAACAAATGTTTGGTTGAAAATTTTGCTTTTGAAATCCGGACTTAATCCCACGAATGAGGGGCTGCAAAAAACCTAATGATATAGGTGGGATAAGAAAATTGTTGCATCCTTTTTGTATTATGTGGGGCCATATCATATATTTACCACTTATTCATTTATCTATTATTTCTTTAATGTTTTTTATTTTAGTTTATTAAATATAATTTTTTTTCTTTTTTAATTCAAATTCAAATTCTAATCCTAATCTAAATTTTAATCCTAAACTCATCGACAAACCAAACGGACCCTAAATTACTTGCATTTAATGGAGGGAGTAATATGATAAGTGGTTTTCTTTGTCCCTTTTTTATATCTTGTAAATTTCTTTGTTTTAAAATATTTGATACATGGAATGTGATCTTGAATTAAAAAGTCGTAGAACATAAAAACCAACAAATTTAATCTTATAATCATTTGTGGCCGGTTTATTTATGACATATGATTTTTCATCATTTGTACTCATGGCTATGTATTGATAGATGCTTCTTCATGTTCTTCTCCCCAAGGGAACTCCTTAGCTTTGTGAGTCAACTTCGTTAATTGTTTAGCAATCTTCGAGAAATTCTCGATAAACCACCGGTAATAGCCTACCAATCTTAGAAATTAACGAATTTTTGTGGGATTCTCGGGGCTACCCATTTCTTAACATCCTCGAATTTGGCTAGGTCTACTGAATTCCTTTCTCATTTACCACATGACCGGAATGTGTACTTCTCGTAGCAAAAACTCGCACTTAGAGAATTTGGCGTACAACTTTGGTCCTTGAGTAGTTTCAGTATACTCTTTAGATGTTGTTCGTGGTCCTCCTTGCTTCGTGAGTAGATCAATATGTCATCAATAAACACTATCACAAACTTGTCTAGGTATAGTCGGCATACTCTATTCATCAAGTCCACGAATACAGTCGGTGCATTAGTTAGTCCGAATGGCATAACTAAAAACTCGTAGTGCGTGTAACATGTCCTAAAAGCTGTCTTAGGAACATATTCCTCTCGGACTCTCAACTGATGGTATCCCGATCAAAGATCGATCTTTGAGAAACACGATGTGCCTTCTAGCTAATCGAACAAATCATATATTCAGAGAAGTGGGGACCGATTCTTTATTGTCAGCTTGCTCTATTCTCTATAATCAATGCATATTCGCATCGACTTGTCCTTCTTCTTGACGAAGAGAACCGGTGCTCCCCAAGGTGATGAACTTGACCGAATCAATTCTTTGCTAAAGAATTCATGCACTAAATCGACGTGAAAAGTTTTAAGCTTACATTTTTTTTTCTGACATATTCCTTACTTCTTTTAAATAAAATTGTTTCCATAGACCATCTTATTATATGTAGAGTGTTAAATGAAATATTGTGTTTATTGCTTAAAAAGGTACATCCCACACGTTCGAATGTGGATATATAACTCATGACATATGTAAAATAGATTAATTTTATTTTAGAAGTAAATTGCATACAAAATCGTCTTAACCAGTTTAGTCAAATTGAATGTTTCGTCCTAATACGTTACGTTAAGTGCAAGGTTCGTCCCTAGGTCATTGTGGGGAAGATTTTGGTCAAGTATGGTCCTCGCAGGGACGGTACTTGCACCAAATAAAAGGGGTTTCCCCAAATGGTTTTCCCACATAAGGATGATACTTGCACAAAAGTTTCATAACAGAGACGATTCTTGCACTTTCCGTAACGTTTGAAACGACAACAACGCTATATGGTCCAATTTAAGGACGATATAATGCAATTTACTCTTAATTTGTATGCATTTATATCGACTTTATAGCGATATATTTTTTGGTAACAAAGATGCGTTCTTTTCGATCCATTATTTTGATCATTTAGCTATTAAAAAAAAGGCTTGTAGGAAAATATTTGTAGTTAATTTTCTTTTATGAAGATAGTTGTCTAACATATGATTAGGAAGAACTAAATTAAATTAAATAATTTATTAAGGAAAAAGTGAGTGACTTAGTTTTGGTTCACTTCAAGTTGACTTATGTCATACGGAGTAACTAAGTTTCCTAAATAAAAAATGTATATAATAATTTTTTTAAGAGTAAATTGCAAAAATCATCCCTGTGGTTTGTAGTTTGTGGCACTAATCTTCCCTAGTCGATACTATGGCATAATCATCTGGGTGGTGAATCGTTAGACAAAAATTACCCTTGACGGGATGATTTCTTGCTAAAATTTTTGTTAAACTTTTTGCAAAAAATCATCCCCATATAAGGATGATTTTTGCCAGATATTTGCCACGCAGGGATGATTAGTGCCAATAGTATCGGCTAGGGATGAATAGTGCCACAAATTACAAACCACAGGGATGATTTTTGCAATTTACTCTTTTTTTAAACATAATATTGATTGACCAACTCAATTCCTTCTTCGAGCGTGTAACGAAGGTTTTATAACAGATCTGAATTTCTTCCCGAAACCCAAATCAGATCTGAATTCCTTCTTCCCTTTTGTTTGAATCCTGTTATAACCCTTGAAATTGAGATTAATCATTGATTGATTACTTCAAATCGAAGCTTGTTAGCGGGATTCACGATCTAGGGTTGTAGTTATTTAATCTGAGTATCTGTCCCCAAATCGACCCATTTCCGGTCCCAATCAGAATTGGTGCCACCATTTTAACCCCAGATTTTTTCCACCATTGATGTCACTTTGTAATCGTTGTTTATAAACCTTCTTACCATCCAAAAAAAAATTTTTTTTTTGATGGGCGTTTTTTTCTTTTAGATCGAAGGAGGACATTTTTGCTTCTGAAGAGATCAACACGATTTTTGTTTGAATTTCCGGATTCTGCTCATCCAAGACCCTGACTTTATTCTTGTAAACAAAATGAACACCGGTGGAATCTTTTATATTCCTATTAAAATTGAAAAGAAGAAACGGCAAGCGATTTGGGTTTGTTCGCTTCATAAATGTGTTCAATTTGGAGAGACTGGTACTAATTATGTACGATTTGTTTGAATCTTGCAACTCCATAGCCAAATATTGCAAGGTTCAATCGGGATAAAGAATGGGAACAAAATCAAGACTGCTAAACAAAGAAACACGAGGTCGTAAGAATACTTTTTATGATCCTAGCAAAGAGGCAGGTACTTTTGATTCTAGAAACTCTTTTGTTAATGTATTGAAAGGAACTAATATGGAAAAGGAGACGGATTCTTCTCGTGTCATTGTTCTGGAAGAAGATGACTGAATCAAGGGAATTATCTAATTCCTTGATAGTAAGTAAAAGCTTTGGGGCCATCTATCAAACTAAAAGGATTCTGTGAACGAAGTTTTGATAAGCATATTTGTGCTTATATGGAAAATATAGGGTTATTACCTTAGAATTTCGATAACACTAAGGCCAAAGAACTATTTCGGACAATGTAAGGAGGCGTAGGTCTTGGTTTCGTGTTTACGTCAAGCGTCTCATGACATCACTTCCTGAGGGTAGAATTGCTTGGGGGGGTATGTTTAAGAATCCTTTTAAGTTTTGGTCCGAAAAACGTTTAATAAGATAGCTACAAGTGGGGAGAACAAATTAGATTGTTGATACCATGACTAGATGAAGCTTTCATTCAAAGAGGATATGCATTGCACACGAAGATATGTTCCGAGAAACTATGTGAAAACTTTAAAATTATTTTTCAAAGGTTAAAGTGCATTGGATTCGAGCCTAAAAAAGCTGCTACCCGCTGGATACCGAGTCCTCCGAAGACTAAGAGGAGGATGTCATTTTGAACAGAATTTCACATGAACAGTCGAATCTGGTTTACCAATATTGATGGAGAGGATAATGGGCATCTGAGATGCCTGAAACATTTTGAGATTCTAGTTGCAGAAAGAGAGGGCACAGTCGGAGGAATCCTTTGGTTTATACTCAATTCTAAATAAAACAAGAGTTAAATCAGTTGTAAATTCGGAAGGTCCAATGATGAGAAACCTAGCCTCAAATCTCCACCCGGTTTACTCCTAGTGTTGAAAAGAAAGGTTCACAGTCAAGGATGGACCAGTCCAGAATATAAGTGATTAATCAGATAAATAAGATAATGATCAGTCATACAGGTTTTGAACGTGAGAAACAAATATTGATGGTGCAAAAAATAATTCTACAGGTTCAAGAAATTCAGATGTCTGAAATAACCACGTACTGGTGGACCATCCTTAAGTGTCATGGAAGATCATTGTGAATTGGGTATAACAATGGGTATATAGGAATGGTGTGCGAATGATATTACCAAAATAATTTAATCACATAAGGAGGGAACAGGGTTAATAATTAATTTTCTGTCTTTAAATGTTCAAGGTCTCTCGCCCAAAAGGCTAAAAAAGATAGGGTTTAAAAATGAGTTTTTGTAATAAGAATCCAGTAAGTTTCGTGGGGTTTACAAGAAACTAATAATGGAGCTATTGATTTACTAGTGTGAGACCGTTGGGTCATGTAAACTTGATTACGTTCATAGTGACCTATGGTAATTCCTGGAGATTCTTTGTATTAGTGACCCAATATTTGTTTCGTAAGGACAGTGTAACTGTGTCAGATTATTTTGTCCATTATTCGTGGTGTGTGATTAAATCGGGATCGAAATCCTTATTGTTGTGGTATATGCGCCACATGATGTTAGAATAAACTGCTATTATGGGATTGACTTTCTCATGTATCGAACAATGGGACCGTTAGGTTGTGATTATGTGAGATTATAACGAAGTTTAGAACAAATCAGACAGATTTGTGATCGAATTTCAATGCTTCCTTGGTGCGGATAATTTAATGAATTTTATTAATTAACGCAGGTCTTGAAGATGTTTCCTCTGGTGAGAGTGCCGATACTTGGGCCCACAAATCCGCTTCTAGAATGAGCAAGTTGGATAGGTTTTCTACGATTCGGAAAAATTTGTTAAACACAAGTCCAATATAAGTGCAATTACTCTGGATAGATTTCTCGTTGGATCATCTCCCTATTTACTTTGGAAGCATCTTTTTGATTATGCCCGAATCCGTTCAATTTTTTTCACTTTGGTTGAAGTGATGTTTTGATAAATTTGTTTACAGATTCTTGGAAAGATGCCCTGGGGATAATTCAATGCTATGCGTAACTTGTGTGTAATTTAGTTCCACAAGAGTGAAAATCCAGCTTGGTAAGCAGATTACATAAACAATTCCAAAGTTTCTGTTACTAATTTCATTATCAAGAAGAACTACGGATCTGATAATTGATTTTTTTTTGTTTTTTTTTTGAAGAAAAGGTAATGGATCGACGAGATAGTTAACATACAACCTTTGGGAATTCTGGTAAATTACAGGCAAGTATAAGGGCCAAGCCTCGAAGTAGCTCAAAGGCTACGCTCGATCATGTATAGTAGAAGAGACGAAATACGAAGTTTTTTCATGGCATGCTTAACAAAACCGTAGCCCAAGAATTGAATATTCAGGGTATAATAAACAATGGAACGTGGACTGATAATCCGAAGGCTGTGAAACAGGACATTCTTTCTCAGCACTTTCAAGAACATTTGATAAGCCTCCGTATCATAATGCCTCATATAGATATGCCTTTCCGAATTCACTTCGACTGATCACAGAAAGACCTTTGAGTGAATGTTTTCTAAAGAAGAGGTCAAAAGGGCGTGTGGATTGCAGACAGACAAATCACGCGGTCCCAGATGTTTTCCACATTTGGATTTTTATCGACACTATTTGGTCAAACTATTGAAAACGATGTTTTTGAGGCGATTAAGTATTTTTTTTCACATGTGGTTGAAATCCCGAAGGGATGGTAATTCTACGTTTATTGCTTGAACCCAAAGAATCCCGTTTTATGCCAATTATGGTTTAAGGATTTTGCCCTATTAGCTTGATTGGGGTATATAATAAGATTATCGCCAAAATTTTGACTAATCGTCATGTTGGTGTTTCTTGGGGATTAGTATAAATGAGTGTTCAATCTGCTTTTATATTGGGAGACTAATCTTGACGGTCCATTTATCCTAATAGATATTAATGCAAATGGTGTCTAGGTAAGGAAAAAACAATCCTTAATTTCAAGTCGACTTTGAGAAAGACATACGAACGGTTTCGATGGGATTTCTTGGATGATATATTGTCAAAATTTAGTTTTGTATCGAAATAGAAATGTTGGATTCAAAACTGCCTTATTTTCCGTCAAAAGCTCATCTTGTCAATGCGAGATCCTACGGAGGAATTCCAATTTCTACAAGGTCAAAGCAAGTATCCGCTATCCCCTTTTTTATTTATCATTGTAATGGAAAGCTTACATATATCTTTTAACGTATGGTGGACCGTGGGCAATGTTTTATGGTATTAAGCTTAGGCTTCATCGCAAAATATTTCACATCTATCTATGGCGGATGATGCAATATTCCTTGCAATGGAAATATCTAATATTGACACCCTTGATCATGTGATGGAATGTCCTTTTTATCGTGTCTCTGTCTTCGAATAATTTTGTGCAAAGTAAGATGTATGGTAATTCACGTGGCCGCCGCTGACAGAATTAACAGTGCGCTTCTAACACTAAACTTGGGTGCCTGTGTTCTCAATACTCCTTCCTTTAATTAGGTACGAAAGTTGGTAAAAATATGTCTAGAGTGCACACTTGGAAAAGTCATTGTTAAAATCAATCCCGTATGTCGAATGTGGTAATTAAAAACGTTATCTATTCGGTGGTCGATTTACCTTCTTAAATCGTGTTAGGAATCACGCCGATCTCCATATGGTCTGTAATAAATTCTTGTTCGAGTGTTCTCCATTTCAGGGAATCCATTCGGATTTAATTTTTTTTCCTATGGTCACGATCCTAGAAGTAAAAAACATCATGGTGAATTGTACAAGGTTCTCACACTAAAGAAAAGAGGGGGTTTTGGGGGTTTCATCTTTTATGCGCTTAATAGAGGCTTAATGTGCAAGAATGAGGTTTTGCCAATTTTGCACATAAATCTTGTTATGGTCTAGAGTGATTTAAGGCTATTCCATGGTCCTGAGGGGGTTGATCACTGATGTGAAGGGGTTTTCGATCTACTGGACCTCTATTGTGCAGGAATTGAAGAAGTACAGAATCAAGGTGTCAACATAATTTTGATTAACTTCGGATCAAGATAGGATGGCAGACAATACTAGTTTTTGGAAAGACAAATGGCATAATGAAGGCGTTCTAAAGATGTATTCTCCCTCTCGTCTCTGGTACGCGTTGAGAGCATCAAATGTAACTAAGCAACACGAAACTGATTGAAAGTACAGATTAGTTAACTCATTCGGGGAATCCGATAAAGTGGTGTGAAGAATTTCAACTCGACAATCTCTCCAGTATGGTTAGCACGATTACCTCTCATCTGCTGGATGGACATGTACGTATGGTCGCTTGTAAAAAATTCAAGGGGAGTCTTTCGTGAAGACTATTCGGACAAGTGATTGAGCTAATTGTTTTCCCTGATATTCACTTGTCAGGCTACGAGAGATGGTTAAACTGTCTCTTAAGGCAAACCATCATGAGGCTTGGAAAATAAAAATAGATGGCCTGCCTACTAGACAGAAACTATCTCTTCGCTGTATTGAAATTGACCTCGATAGTATTCCCTATTGTAACATGGGGCGAATCTTCATGACAATATTTTTTTCCAATGTAATATGTTTTAGGACAGTTGGCTCGGAAACTATCGTCTTGTGAGAATGTTAGTACGTGATGTTTCTTCTTATGTAGAATGGTTACACTTGGTTGTATCTCTTAGGCTTTAGGAAAATCTCAAAAGCGATGTTCGAAGGCATCTCTATCTATTGTATATGGTGGTGCCGTTTAGAATATTCCCGTAATAAGAATTCTTTTCGAGAACGAAACTACTTCCTTCACAGGCGAGGATTTTTGATAACAATTGTTTCTAATTCTTATTATTGTTGAAATTTAGATGTAAAAGCCTCGATCAACATGAGATCGATGGCTCACAACCTGTATCTTGTAATTGTCTAATTTTAGCTCCTTGCTAGTGCTCTTTAATAAAGCTGTTGTTCAAAAAAAACGAAAGCAATTATTAAAGAAAACTTGATTGTACACGTGTCATGATGAGGAGTAATTCGGACTGACGAACGCACCTGTGGTATTCATGGACCTCATGAACCGAGTGTGCAAGCCTTACTTGGATAAGTTCGTAATTGTCTTCATCGATGACATACTCATTTATTCAAAGGATGAGAAAGAGCATGAAGAACATCTCAAGGTCATTTTAGAATTGCTTAAGAATGAGAGGCTGTATGCCAAATTTTCAAAATGTGAATTCTGAAGTATAGATAGATATCAAAGTCATACTTATAGTGATTCCACGTAGCAAACCAAACGCACAGACTAGAAAAACACCCTTAATTTCACAGAGTATTTTGTTGCTAACGAAATAAATGATGGCCTAAGTTTCCATAGTTCATACGACGCCCTAAATGCATGATGAAAACTTTTTTTATATAATTCTTTTTTATTTTTTATTATAAAATTTGATAAGTTAAAAGTATTAAAAGACAGAAAATATAAAATATAAAATGTTTTTTTCATAGCACTAAAAATATAAGAGTGTTTATAATAATATATTTTTAATAAAGGGATATCTTGCTTATAATTATTGTAGCCAATTGGCTATAATCCCCACTAAAAATACAAAAAAATAACTTAAGGACCCACAAATAAGATTCAAAGACCCTCAAACAGTACTCAAGGGCCTACAATTATAGCACAAAAATGTAGCATATTAGCTACAAGAAATTGTAGCTAATATTTCCCCTTTTAATAAAATGTGGTGAGTATAATTAAACAATGATGTGAAGGTGCAAAAATATATACTTTAGATATTTTAGAAAGTGGTAATTTAACCTTTGTAAATGTTAAAAAAAAAAACTATAATGCAAGAGATGATGATGTTTTGCTGTTTATGGTGCGTATTTCACCCAGGCCTATATCGTGGCTAAGCATTTACACCAAGAATGTGTTTACAGCCACACCAGGTATTTTTCGTCTACGTGTAAACCTGAGCCTCATTTTTTACTGTCACATCCTAAGAGTTGTTTAAAAAAACTATTATACTGCTTCAAATCATACTTTATTGACATCCGCAGTTTGGCTAGGCAATCGCACCCGTATTGTGGTTGCAGCCATGATGTTGCTTTGGTATCGCTTTTGTATTTGCATAACTTTGCCTCATTTTTATGTGTGGCGTTCTGTTTTACCTGCAAGCCAATGTTACAGGCGATGATGATTTTCTACTGCTGTGTTTTTGTGAGCCACGGTTTACGGACAACCTGTATATTGGCGTGGCAGCCACAGCTATACCGTGGTTGCAGCCATACACAGTGTTTCGTGTAGCTCTTACATCGGCGGATCTGAGCCTTATAAATCTGTAAGCCTAGACATGTTGTATTATTGTAGTGGCTTTTACCTTTTAGTTGGAGTGAAAAATTGTACATGTATCTTCAATAAGTGATGACTGTGCGGTTAAAAAGGCTCCTTTATCTTAGACGCAGGGAAATTTGTGTAGGTCCAATTGGGTTAACATTATCGATAGTAGTTACACCTACACCCATATTTCCGCGAGGCAAACATATCTATATCGAGTTTGCAGCCATGACGTGTGGTCTGTATTGCTTTCATATATGCAGAACTGAAACTCCTTTTAGTTGTCTATTACACGATGTTCTATAAAGATTACTTGCTCCATCGATCGACCTGCTCCACCCTATCTACCCGGTATCTCTATGTCATTACTTGAATAAATTATTATATCCTACATGATTTTCCATATAATTTTTGGATTGTGGTTAACGGATTGTCGCGGTCTAAACACTACAATTACCTATTATCTGTTGTTTTCCTATCTTAAAGCTCAAATGTTATTCTAAAAGAGGCAATGATGAGCGAAAGTGTGCTATCGCTTGGCTAGGCTATCTTTGTTGTACGCAGCCGTGATAGGTTATTTCCTAAAACTTCCATGTATGTCTTCCGTATTATGTTTGCAGCCACGACGTGTGGTGTATGCTGCTTTAGTATGTGCAGAACCGAGCCTCTTCTACCCTTCTGTATGCCAACTGTATTCAAGGCTCTTTTGAGTGTTATCTAATCGTGTAAGTATTTATCTTCCATTTTTCCCCGTTATTCAAATACCTGCAGCCTCTGAACAACCAGTGTACAGGTTGCCAACACCGAACCCGTTTGAAGCAGCAAACCTGTTCGGTATGTCTGATGCAGCAGGTCAAATGAACCCATCGAGTAAGAATTTACTTTAGGATTTGATCCTGGTACGGTGCACGAGATAAAAAGATAAAAGTAATTAGATTAAATGTTGCTGGATTATTTTCTAATTTTACTGGTATTATGGGGGCTACTTATTGCGGTTATGTGAGTTGGAAGATTTTGTTGAAAGTTATTAGCAGGTTAAGTTTTAAAAATACTATTTTGATTTTGGGTATTAAGGTTTGTATCGATAAGCTTCTTGATTTAACTGTGGGATTATGGTTTCGAAGGTAGCATATTCTTATACTAAAAAAAGAAGACGTTGAGAAGTTCTTATAGGTGTAATATATGGATTATTATTAAGGTATGCCTGGAATTATTTGTAGATGGTTACCCATGATTGTTTAACTAGAGGATGATAAGTTCTACTACTAGAGATCTATAGTACTTCTGCATTATATCACAATGTGGCATGGAAACAGTGGCGAGCGTTCATGTGAGGACTTAAATTGGTATGGGTTACATGATGTTTGAAAACCAACAAAAATCAATACTTCTCCTAAAGTATTTATCTCCTGTTAATTCATATAGATGTTAAATAACACTTTATTCTAACCAGATAATTAGCTGATTAAGGTTAGACTTATTGCAGCAAAGGAAATAGTATAGTTACTAATTTATTACTAATTTATGTTTTGTTCTTTGGTTTACAGTGACCTTTTGTATCAAGTTCGCACTTAACATCCCCGGGTTCGATAGGGCGCAC
>BQNB010125693.1:3745-19723 GCA_026074375.1 Tanacetum coccineum | reverse complement strand
GATTTTGTTCCTTAGTTTTTTACTTTGTTCTTTTGAATACCCGTTTGTTCTTTTTATTAGAGAATTGTTCTTTTTATTATATAACTATTCTTTTGAATATAACTATTCTTTTGTTCCTTTTAATAACCGTTTATTCCAATATTTTAACTATATATTTTACAGTTTCGCTTAATTGAATCTGTACATTAACTCTTACCTGGTTCTAACTGGGTCTTGGCTAGAATAGCCGAGTCTTACCTGAATCTAACTGGGTCTTGGCCAGAATAGCCGACTCTTACCTGAATCTAACTCGGTCTTGGCCAGAATAGCCGACTCTTACCTGAATCTAACTGGGTCTTGGCCATAAAAGAAAACGAAAAATATTTTTGTATTTTTATATATATTTTTTTTTTATAAAAATAGAAAAATATTCACAAATTCAAACACAAATCGTCAAACGTAACGATATTGTCGCAACACACCTCCCCGGCAGCGGCGCCAAAATTTGATTGGAGTGATATACTATATATATAAATATAAATATAAATATAATAGTAAAATCACAAAAATCTCAATTATAATAAACCGGGAAGTTGAATCCCCGGGTCGTTTCCCCAATGAGGCGTGAAATTGACGTTGACGGACGGATTGATGATTAGTGCTTGGATGGGAAAGAAGTTATGATTGGTTTTAAGTCCTAAACTACAGGAATTGCAAATTAGGTATGGGAAACCCTAAAAAATAAATATCTAAGCACAAAAACAATTTATAAACACAAAACACGGAAATCGAAACATAAAAACAAGGGCTAAAAGCCTAAATTTTACAAATTAAACCCTAAAACAAATTTTAAACTAAAATTAGATTCTTCATGACTAAAAACGAAGTTTAAAAAAAACTAGACTAAAAACGGAATTCGTTTGACCCAAAAACTAGTCAAAACAAAAACGGAAACCAATCCCGTTCTTTAAAAAACAAATTTTTGAAGAATTAACCCTACAGAAGTTTTTATATTTTTCCTACAAAATATATGAAAAAAGAAAATTTTAAAAAAAAAGTTTATATTTTTCTGGGGCTCTATACTAAAAGATTGAGCCCCTAAATTTATTGGGGCTCTTTCTTTAAATGATTTGTATTACCCACACAACCATATGTACAAAACCCTGCTGCCTAATGTCGAGTATTCATGATTGAGCTTTAAATCCATGAATATTAAAGGTTCTGCAGTTACAACTCAGAAAACCAAAAGTCTTTTTAACCATTGGATCAAATTCATTCTTCAACTGTTAGGGTGTGTGAACAATTATTCCATAGCCCCATTATATCAACATCTATCCCGAAGCTTTCTTTTGATCGGTAACACAAACTTTTGAAGCAACAGTTATAAGGTTCAGATACCACGATGAGGAAGAAAATGAGATCACTATGAGCATTCCGTATATTGCTTTGCTAAACAAAGTCCATAAATACAAAAAAGGTATCAAAATGAATGTGCAGTTACGACTATCTCTCTCTATCTCTAATTCTCACAAATAATCTCCAAAACCATCAAGCTTCTTCCTGTAAAAATTTAGGGGTTTTGTTAGTGACGGAATCTTCTTGAAGAACACACATAGATACACATAGGCGATAGAAGCGGGTTTGTTAGGGTTTGATTTTTCTCATATCAAATTAGGATTAACGTTTTTGGAAACTCATTTTGTTTTTTTTGTTTCAGAGTTTTAGGTGAGTTCAAAAATGAGTTCTATGGCCATCGGCAGCACCCCCCGAATCATCCGGCGATAGACATTCATTAACAGGAAGTGAGGATTTCAGTTTTAAAATAAAGGTGCGTTGTTTTATTTGGGTAGTGATAATGACATGTTTTTCGGCGTTTTGATTATTATTGTTGTGAAAATCCAGTGGTTGATTTCTTGGGGAGCTTTTAAATTGTTTGCAAAGTATATGTCTTGCGGCCTGGATCTTGCTCATCTTCGGTATGTACTTATGATTTTCGTACGATTTTGTGTTAAAATTTGAATTGCTTTTAGTTAACGTATGTAATTTTTCCATCATATATTGAAACTTTATAATTGATTACTTAATTCTCAGGTCTACATATTGTTGAATTGAAGCTTCCTCATGAAGGTGATGTTTATGATCAGATTTGAAACACAAGGTATGACCAATTTTGTTTGATTGGAGGCTTTTATAATGTTTACCTTTTATTACAATCCTATGGAATAGTAATGACACGAGTCTAAATGTATTTACGATTGAGACTGTAACATGTATGGAAATGATATTGAAAATATGGAGTTTTTAATATCTTGGAAAGAAAAATTAAATAAAATAAAGATTTTAAAGAGATTGGTTTAGCCAATTAGAATTTAGATTGATGATTAGTGGATATCTATTTATAGATTTGAGCCTGATTCTTTAGGTGCATTACCTTAGTGAGTGACAAGTAAAAAAGTTGAGACATCATCTTTTGGTAAGTTACACTTACATGGCTATATTTATAATTGAGGTTCACAAGGCTGATCAAACAGAATGTAACTGAACTGCACACTTAGAGGGTGTTTGGAATTGCATGTTTATTCTGCATATTTGATAATTCTAAAGCTATCGCAAACTCTCTGCTTACTTGACCACTTCATTTGACAGAAAGTGACTTTGCACGAGGTGTGTCGACATTGCATAGTACTTTTTTGGTATGAGGATGTTGGATTATGGTAGTCGGACTAGCACGAATACATTACGAATATGTGAGCCTATTGGGGGCACACGCGTTAAGACACGAAGAGTACGTTTATTAAATATTTAATATACGTTTATTTATTATTAAGGATTTAATATACTTCACGATAATTATTTTAATGATAGTGGTTTAAAAAGAGAAAAAAAAAAAAATAAAAAGCAATGAAAAAATAATTGTGTGGGTTGCTAGACTTTGTCAATTATAGGTATAAGTGTTAGGTGCTACTCCAACTCCCAAGTGGGAGCTGTTGGGTTATGGTAGTTGGCTAGCACGTATACGTTACGAATATGTGAGCCTATTGGGGGCACACGCGTTAAGACACGAAGAGTACGTTTATTAAATACTTAATATACGTTTATTTATTATTAAGGATTTAATATACTTCACGATAATTATTTAATGATTATTGGTTTAACCGTTAGACGTTATAAACTAATTAATATATTCGTTAAATAAAAACCGAAGGGACTAAAATTGACAAAACCCGAACCTTGTGGGTGTCACTTGTTGGCCGACCCATATAGCTTCTAGAAGGGGGTTTTGGGATAAATTTTAGAGACAAGGGATAAATATTGTATTGTGAGATATTCTAGTTTATCTACAACTAGGATTTGGATGTTATATAAATACCCATCCCTCTCACTCATTATTGATTCGATCACAACCTCAAATCACACGAGACATATTATCCCAAAAAGTCAAACGACAACTTACGAATGAATAAAACCTTCACAGAAGCTATATATTATTCACTTTTCATGTAGAACCAATTCAAATTGGTTTACATGTACATTACGTGTATATGTCTCATGAATATAATATTTGCATGCAAATGGCATGCGATTCCCTTTTTCCTTGTTTAAACTGATCGGATCTTTTAGGGTTCGATCATGCTTAATCTATAACATCAAACTCTAGTTTGTTTGTGGTGTTATTCGTGAAGTAAAGACTAGCATCTTAGCATACTTGTTCGACGTGTTGTGTGAGCAACCGTAGAGGTGGTAATTTAATCACTCGTTTCAAGATCAAGATCAGACGTAAGTTTATTGATTTTTATCATTAAACAAAAGGTTAGTAAATTACTTGTTTACTTTATTAAGTGTTAACCTATATGCTATTACTAGATCCATCCGCTGCGTACTCGTAAGCTAATGGTTACCTAGATTAGTTAAATCCCAACAGAACTCATATACATACTATTTACTATCGGTTAAGTCGGTCAAATGATATTCCAATTTTCCAATTAATCTTAGAGGCCATATAAATACTTTGATATAGACCAGAAGTAAATTGTGGACATCTAGTTTGGGAAGGAAAGAAAAATTAGGCTGACGTAAAGATATGAGTTTTTGGACCGGTTTGCATGGATACAGGGAAATAAATCAATTATATTGCCAAGTTGATATTAATGTCATGTAATGTGTCATATTGAGACTTGGTTAGTTATGGGGTCCAAAAATTCTTATATTATAATATGCCTTAAACTTTATATATAACTAATACGACCAATCAAATGCCAACATTTCTTTTACAGACTAAATAATACTAAAAGTTGGATTAAAAAAAACCCTGAAAGCTTGGCTTTTATGGAACAATGTGGTCCTTGACTAAGGTTTAAATGCTCTTTAATTACTAATTTAATATGGTCGAATACTTTTGTAGTTGAGTTTTTCTGTTTGGATCATAAATAGCATATTTGAGTATATTTGATCTAGTGCACAACACAACTTACAATAATTTTAACTACAATACTAGATGACGCAAAATCTGTGAGCCAAATGACTTTATAGATGTGTTAAATCAGTACCATTATGTTTAAGTTGATCATAAGCTAGTTCTTTAAATTAAAATTTTAGAAATGCATTAACAACAATAAACCAAGTTGTGATCCCGTGAAACTTTCGAGATAATTAAACATGATGATGTGAGATATCTAATACTAGTAACAGTCCAGATTTAACTCCCCACTTGAAATACTCAAATATATACTCGTAGAACATATATTTCATATATCGTTAACATTGTAATGTTGAAAGTAAATTTTGAGACCTTAAAATTATAACAAGCTACATATTTTGACGTCTATTAAATTTTGTAGACCTGTGTTGTTGCACACCTCATATATCTCCGTGTAGATACCTCCGTATACGGCTTCGAAAATGTGCAAGAAAATTTCATGAATTTTACGAATAGTGACTTAAATTTTGAATTAATATTGTTTCTATAGCTAGTATTAAATTTTGAAGTCATGATTGCACGTCAACACTTTTAGCTAGTATTAATTTGTCATCTTCATTTTAAATATACGAGTAGTTAATTAGAATATATATATAGGATCAAATGAGAAGTTTTCTTAAAATAAGAAGGATAAGAAGTAACTATAACCGCATATCCGAGATGCACCGACTTAAATTAGATGCATCTCTATAATCTTAGATGCATTATAACGCATCATAACGTGTTTTCAAGCTTTTAATTAGATGCATATACGTTTATTAGATGCTGTTCTAAAAACAACATATATGTTTAAAAAAACTCAGTTTATATATATATATATATGTGTGTGTGTGTGTGTGTGTGTGTATGTGTATATTTGTGTGTATATATGTGTGTATATATGTGTGTATATATGTGTATATATATATGTGTATATGTGTATATATGTATATATGTGTATATGTATGTATATATGTGTATATATATGTATGTATATATGTGTATATATATGTATGTATGTATGTGTATATATATGTATGTAAAATCAAAAATTGAGGATTTTTATTTTTTGAATGTTTTTATGCAATTAAAACTAGGATAACAAAATTTATAACTATTATGCTTCCCGTAGACGTATGATTTTCTTTCATAATTGAGTGTGCTTGGAAAAAAAATTCGACATGAACAAAACCTCTATTTATTCTCAAAAATTTCTCACGTTAGGAACTTCATAAAAATGTTTTAATGCTTTGTTAATACGTTCCAAAAATGTTTTTGAATTCATGGATAATGATCGCATGAAAGTTGATCGAGATATATGATCAATATATATTTTTTCGACGCGTTTTGTTGAGCAAAATTGAATAAAAGAGTGCTTGGGTTAACTCATAGGTTTTGTTTTGAGTCGAGTTATCCGCAATTTCACATTTGTTGCATATAGGCACACACTAGGCAACAATCCACAATATTTTTATTTCGACATGGTTAAATATATATATGTATATATGTATATATATATATATATAGAGTAAGGATCAAATGAGAAGAATACTTATAATGAGAATGATAAGAAGAAACCACAACCACACATTTCAGATGCACCTACAAAAATGCATGCATCTCTCCTTAAAATTCTCATTCCTATTTAAAATGTGTGGCTATAAATCCTTCTTATTCTTCTCATTATACTTTTTCTTCTCACTTGATCCCTTCCCTATATATATATATATATATATATATAGGGGCGCGTTATATTGAGAACTCATTTTAAGTGCAGAACTCTACAGAACTCTTTTTAACCAATCAAAATTTAGTATATATTAAATGTTTTCTTTTAATTTAAAAGGGTATATTAGTCAACCACAATTATTACTTTCTTTTTTTATTTTTCAAATGAAAAATGTTTTCTAAATCCTTTATTTTTCGTAATTAAAAAACAAAAAATTTCAAACTTCATTTTTGCAGCACACATGTTTTAAAAAACAGTGCATATATGTTTTTCTAGAAAACATAAATGTTTTTTTTTCAAAATGTAACTTTACATGTGTTTATATTGTACAATTTTATATAATTGAATTTGGTTTACTTAAGGTGTTAATTGCACGTATGTTTGTTGTGTATATTCTTTAAACTACAAATTTTAAAACAAAAAACATTAACGTTATACATATGACGTCTAAATTGATAACAAACCAATAACATAAATATCATATACAAAATTTGATATCAAATGAAATATGATTGAAAACCAAAAGTATCATGTTGAGTATAAATGTTCACGTCTCCAAAAACATATGTGCACGCCTTCTAAAAACATATATGCACCCATTCCAAAAACATATATGCACGCCGTCATTTCAACATCGTCTTTGGTCTTGAATCCTTTTATAATCATCCTTGTATTCTCATAAGTTTTAAAATGTGTCATCATCTTCATCAATCTGATGCAAGCATATTCAAATAAAAATTAACTCAAAAACCAATTAGTAATCAAAATTTTGATCATAACAATGCCAACCAATTTTATAATCATATCAACTAAGACAACACATATGCATAATCTTTATCAAACATGTTCAATGCCTGAATTTACAAACGATTATTATTATGATCAACTAACAAAAACCTGTGCAAAATCTAAACACGAACGCACAAATTATGACATATACACATACCAATTTTATTAATATATCTCATCTATGCACTTGTATAGGTTACGTCATCAAAAAAAAACATACTATGCACTAGTGGTTTTTATCGTCTATTAACTAGACTCAATTAAATTAGGGACCCACCTAAATAAGTAAACTAAACATATCAAATATCTTCGACCATCAATACAAAACAAAAATCTGTAACCATAGTCGTAACGGGGGTCGACTATATTTCACATTCGAAAATGAAAAATCAAATTAAGAGCTGCTATAAATCAAATACGAAAATTAAATTAGTGTTAACCTTTATCAAATTATGAAAATTGATAAAAAAAAATGCAATATACATAAACTAAAAATTCCTTCCATAAAATAAGACAATGTTAACCGATGTCAGATCTTTCAAGAACAGTTAATATAGAAGAAAAGGTAAAAAAAATTAAATCTTTAAATCCAACCGTAATGTTGTCAAATCTTTAAAATAAATATTAAAAAAATATAGTTTTCTAATAAATCGAAAAAGCCAAAATCCAACCTTAGATGTTGTCAATCTTTAAAATAAAAAAATATAAAAGACAAAGTGAATAAATCAAACCTTAGATGATGATTTTGCCTTTCTTCACATATGAAATGAAAGTATTGAAATATGTGAATAAGGAGTTCTTGAATGACTCCAAGAAGTGTAAACATATATCACGTCTTAAACATATTCAATCAATCCGATCTATTGTTGTGTCACCGAAGCAAATAACATGGATTCGGTAATGATGGTGGCGGTTAGGGTTTGGAGTGGGGAAGAAAGTGATAGCAAAATGAAAAATTTCAGATCTATATGTTTAAGATGGACGGTTTATGGAGAGACTTAAAATGTAATGCCTATAATACCCTTTCAGCTTTTTTATTAATTGAAAAGAAAACCTTTAACTTTTGTTTAATTGCAATTATAGCACTTTTAATCTTAACCTTTAATCATACTCATCTGATGGCTCAAATTTATTTTAATAGTTCTGTAAAGTTCTGTACATAAAATGGGTTCTCAATATAACACTTCACTATATATATATATATATATATATATATATATATATATATATATATACATATATTTCAGATACAACATTTTATATTTTCTAGCTGAAAATTAGATGTATATACATATATTAAATGAATTTCATCAAGTTAGGTGAATCTTATGTATTTTGTGTCTTTAGCGTGTCAAATTTGTTGCTAGTATTATTTTGCATCGTTTTTACTTAAAATCACTTTTGAAACCAAGTGAGATGCATCTAAATGAATAGAGATATTTAATTTATGTCGATGCATCTTAAATACATAGTTATAACTATTTTTCGTCATTCTCCAATGAATCCATATCCAAAATTTATAAGTCAAGTGGTTGTACTGTCTCATGATTTCGTAAAAGTTTACCAGTTAGAATATCATATTCTTTAGCTTATGTAATAAAAGAGGCACATAATCGTTTATTCTTTGAAAACTTAACAATTGTAGTTTTTGGTTCATCTCAATAAAACATATAGAAAACAAGATTCCAATGATAACAAGAGTTATGTACTTGTTATGAAACTAGGAATCAAACATAATTCTCCCCACCCTTAAATTCCTTCCTTTTCATAAACACTTCCGCATTCTCTTTGACCCTCATCATACATAATGAAAACCATTCTTCCTAACTATGCCAAATGGTTGACAAAACCATAAGCAAAGCAATGTCTTAAGAATTAACCAATTCAACAAATACCTTAGCTTATAAATACCATGTACTTCCACGAAATGAAACATAATCAAACGGTCCACTTGTATCGTGTATCTATACTCTTAAAAAACTCAAAAATAATCATGGCTCCTGCAAGTTTCGCCATGAAGCGGTCTGAATCAGTAGTTGACACCATGCCAGAAGCGTTGAGGCAGAGCCGTTATCACATGAAAAAATGTTTTCTGAAATACGTAGAAAAAGGCAAGCGGATGATGAAAATCCATCACTTGATGGAAGAAATGGAGACTGTCATTGAGGACAAGGACGAACGAGCTCAAGTCTTGGAAGGCTTGCTCGGCTACATCTTGTGCACAACTCAGGTATATATTTAATCCTATACTTATATATTTTGTGATCATACAAACATAAATGTTTGACTTTAACCTTGATCTCACAGGAAGCAGCCATTGTTCCTCCTTATGTCGCCTTTGCTATAAGACCGAATCCTGGGTTCTGGGAGTATGTTAAAATTAACTCTAATGATCTATCGGTTGATGGGATCACTGCCACGGATTACCTGAAGTTCAAGGAAACGATCGTTGATGAAACATGGTATGATCATTAAGTTATCGTTACGCTTTGATAAATGTCTGTTGAAACTTAAACAAGCACTAATAATATTCAAATGTTTCAGGGCTAATGATGAAAATGCATTGGAGATTGACTTTGGAGCAATGGACTTTAAATCGCCTACCATGAGCTTACCATCTTCAATTGGAAATGGAGTTAAATTTGCCTCAAAGTTTATTACTTCTAAGCTTTATGCTCAAACTAGCAGCCAACAGATGCTTGTTGACTACTTACTCGCATTAAATCATCAAGGAGAAGTATGAAATGTTATTAAGTTATATCACTTTCAAAGGGATTTTCTTTTTTCTTTTTTTTGGCTTTTTAACCAAATTAAATTCAAATGTGCAGAAACTTATGATAAATGATACATTAAACACAATTTCAAAGCTTCAGAGTGCTCTGATAGTAGCCCATGCCTCCCTATCTTCCTTGCCCAACGATACACCATATCAAAGCTTTGATCTTAGGTAACGTTTCTTTATCTATTTTTGTCTATCAATCTATATTATTTTTTTCAAGTCCTGGCAGTAACTCAAAGCTATTATGTAAACAGGTTTAAAGAATGGGGTTTGGAGAAAGGATGGGGAGACAATGCAGAAAGGGTGAGGGAAACAGTTGGATTTCTTTTGGAAGTTCTTCAAGCACCTGATCCCGTAAACCTGGAGAAATTTTTTAGCAGGGTTCCAAGCATATTCAATGTAGTATTATTCTCGATCCATGGGTATTTTGGTCAATCTAATGTTCTTGGCTTGCCCGACACTGGCGGGCAGGTAGTTTATGTTTTGGATCAAGTTGTGGCTCTAGAAGAGGAACTTCTCCTCCGGTTTAAACAGCAAGGGCTCAACTACAAGCCCCAGATTCTAGTGGTGAGAATAGTATTTTGATTTGTTTGTTTTTCTTTTTTGAATGAAATGTACACTTGAGGTTTACTTATATGAGAATGTTGTTGTCCAGGTGACTCGACTTCTTCCGGACGCTACGGGGACCAAGTGTAACCAGGAGATGGAACCAGTTCTCAACACAAAACATTCACACATTCTTAGAGTCCCATTTAGGACTGAAAAAGGCATTCTTCGTAAATGGGTTTCTCGGTTTGATATTTATCCGTACCTTGAGAAGTTCACTCAGGTACGCTCCCTTTACGTTTCTTCGTGTTCGTGTTTATTTGATGGGATATTAATCACTTGAACTAAATTATTTAATAGGATGCAAGTGAAAAAATCATTGAAATAATGGAAGGCAAACCAGATCTTATCATTGGAAACTATACCGATGGAAATTTGGCAGCTTCTCTTATGGCTAATAAACTTGGAACCACATTGGTACCTCCTATGTTCATCATACTAAAATAGCTCAATCCTAGAAAATCTCTATGAATAAATTATCAGACTGATAATACGTTTTTGTGAATTTTCAGGGAACGATTGCACATGCTTTAGAGAAGACCAAGTACGAAGATTCGGACATGAAATGGAAGGAACTGGACCCAAAATATCACTTTTCTTGTCAATTTACAGCCGATACAATTGCTATGAATTCAGCAGATTTCATTATCACAAGTACTTTCCAAGAGATTGCTGGAAGGTTTGATATCAAAACGCAACCTCATAGCTTCTAACTTTTTCAAACAAAAACATCGTTTGAGTTTTTTTGATGTTTGATTTTCAGTAAAGATAGACCTGGACAGTACGAAAGCCATCAAGCATTTACACTACCAGGGCTATATAGAGTTGTTTCAGGCATAAACGTGTTCGATCCCAAATTCAACATTGCTTCACCAGGAGCTGATCAGTCTGTCTACTTCCCATACACTGAAACACAGAAGCGGCTAACTTCATTTCAGCCTGCCATCGAGGAACTTCTCTTTAGTAAAGTCGACAATGACGAACACATGTAAATTTCATGACCTTGAAACTTTTGTGTTATGTGTGTTTAATTAGTAAATTTGTTTGACATATATGTTTTATGGAACAGTGGATACTTAGAAGACAAAAGTAAGCCAATCATCTTCTCAATGGCGAGACTAGACACCGTGAAAAACATCACAGGGTTAACAGAATGGTTTGGGGAGAATAAGAGGCTTAGGAGTTTGGTCAATCTCGTCATTGTGGCCGGTTTCTTTGACCCATCAAAATCAAAAGATAGAGAAGAAATGGCAGAGATAAAGAAAATGCACTTGTTGATAGAAAAATACCAACTTAAAGGTCAAATAAGATGGATAGCAGCACAAACTGATCGAAACAAAAACAGTGAGCTTTACCGTTTCATTGCTGACTCAAAGGGGGCGTTCGTTCAACCTGCTATATATGAAGCGTTTGGACTCACTGTCATTGAAGCAATGAACTGTGGTTTGCCAACTTTTGCCACAAATCAAGGCGGCCCAGCTGAGATCATTGTCGATGGGGTATCTGGATTCCAGATTGATCCCAACTATGGTGATGTGTCGAGCAACAAGATTGCTGATTTTTTCCAGAAATGCAAAGAGGATCCTGGATACTGGAATACAATTTCGGACGGTGGTTTGAAGCGCATATACGAATGGTAAATTATATATATTCAGGTTTCGAAACACATTAGAGTGGAAATATTCATTACTCAAGAGTTGTTTTTTTTTCTTTTTCAGCTACACATGGAAGATTTATGCAAATAAAGTGTTGAATATGGGGAACATTTATTCATTCTGGAAGCAGCTAAACAAGGAACAGAAAGAAGCAAAACAAAGATACATTGAATTGTTTTACAATCTACATTACAAGAACTTGGTACACATCTTTGGTTATAATTATCTAGTAAAAACACGCATACGATCATTGGAAGAAGGGTGTCTGAGAAACTGTTTTGAATGTGAATGTTGCAGGTGAGGACTGTGCCAATTGCTAGTGATGAAGTTGTACTTGCACCAAAGCACGGAGCTAGGGCTAAATTACCGGCAGAAGATAGGCAAGCCATGTAAAGAACTTTTAGCTAAAATCCATTAACCTTCTTCTTTTTCTTTGAATTTATTACAAGGACAACTAATTGATAAGTTCTTTCTTTTTCTTTTTTTTCAGCAGAGATACGCAACCCAAGTCACAAAGGTAAATATTTGAAATTCCATATTTAATTTTACCAACTGTGGTTTTGGGACAGTACAATTGAATTTTAAAAGTGTTATTTCTTGCTTAATTTCAGTCTCGCTGTAGCTAAAAGAACTGAGGACAATGCAACTCGCAAGTGCAACATCATGTGATCACATAGCCTTTGTTCTTCCAAGTTCCCGTATCTAGTTTGATCATATTGCAAGGATACACAAAGTGACTTGTGTACAGGAAAACACATATCTAAAGATAATAACATTGTGATTAAATTTCAATGAAATGTTTTACAGCGAGAGCTAACATGTAAAAGTTGATGGAAAAGCGAGAAATTCACATTGTTCGTCTATGTTGTGTTTTCTGTAAACATTGCTTCAAATGAATAATTTTAACCACCATTCTGTGCGAGGCTTGAACAAAGTCTAAATCTTAAATCTAAGTATCAATTCAGAAGTCCAAACCATGGTAAAGTTTGGATGACTTTAGTTCTTTGGTAACATTAAAATACCGAATCACTGCAAGCCATTGATCCCATCTTTTGAGTCTATGAACCGCTATTGTGTCTGGAATAAGCTCGTGCGAGCATCTTCCATTCATGCCTGGATAATCATACATGCCAGGCTTATTAGAAAACCTGTTTCTTGCTTTTCGGCCACGATCTAACCATCTTCCAACCAGTTTATCCTCAGGACCAATAGTGTCGTTTATAGGAATATCTGAGTTTGCAATCCATTCCACCAAGTCCCACGACAAAATATACCCCATTCCTGACATATACGACACAAAAGGATTCATACTTTGACAAGGAATCACAAATCCATAGTACAAATCTGATCTTGGAAGTGGTTGCAGCGATGATGCAAGTGGCATAAGCCGCAAAAATACATCATCATCCGCTTTCATTACATAGTCATAAGATTGAGATAGAATGCGAGGAAGGGAAGAGAAGTATGTATAAGTTTTTCCATTGTTCATGTTTTCTGAGCAATTGAGAATGATAATGTCGTTGAATCTGAGGATCTCTAGGGATATTAGAACACGTTGTTCTTGTTTTGTGAGGTTGCAAAATACAAACTTTACGTCTATTTGAGCTAATGGAGATGATTGGATTCCATAAATGAGACGTAGGAAATGGCGATGATCATAGTTATCTGCTCTAGTTAGGATTCCTATAAGTAGACTGAATTGCTTTGTTGATGTAGAGTTTTGGACATTTGACGAAGTTAGTAATGGGGTCTTTACACAAAGATGGTTGAAGATAATGAAGATGACAACGAGGAGAGCGGAAGCCATTAAAGGTAACATGGTAAAAACAAGGCGCTTCTGCTTCATTTTCGAGATGGATTTGTGTGGTTTCAAAATGCATGTATCGATACATATGAGGTTCATGTAAGAAATAAGTAGATGTTGTGAAAAAATTGTTTTGATTTTTGGGTTATGCTCATGATGTTTAAACATGATTAGTGTTGTAGAAGCCTTGCAGCTCACAGTTTTCATGATTTATGCATATGGAAAATGTGTTAAAGGGAGGGTTTTCTGGTACAAAAGTGAATCTTGAAGTCTTGTGTCTCTTGTTCCCACATTGATCTTGTGAAGGCTTGAAATCATTTAAAGTCACAATGTATACTACTTATTAAAAAAATCATACTTTTCTTTAACCATGAAAAGCTGTTAATTAGAAGGGTGGTCTTCTCATGACAAAATCACATATTCTGCATTTTGGATCAATTATATTTTGGGCTTGAATGACGTGAGCCTAGCTAAGTTTGAGGCTTGCTTTTCTATTTTTCTATAAAAATAAAAGATAAAGTGGGATATATGGGTCATATCCTAGAACATCAATACAAGCCATGGAGCTCTAAAAATTAAATGTGACAATTTTAGACTTATTGGTTAAATTTGGGTTTAGTTGGTTAAATATTTTTAAAGGAGTCTAGACGAGTCTCTCTTAAATTATAGATGGGTCTAGCATTTTTCCTTTAATATTATAGATATAAGTCTAGTTGGGTAAATATTTTTAAAGGACATGTCTAGTTGGGTCTCCTTTAATATTTATAGATGGGTCTTGTTTGGTATAGCATTTTTCATCCATTTTTAACGTTTTTATATGTTTTCGACCGTTTTCGACCGACTCGACACATTTCGACCGATTTCGACCGTTTTCAAGCGACTTCGCCCGTTTTTGTCCGATTTCCACCGATTTCAACCGATTTCCACCGATTTCAACCGTTTTCGTTCGTTTTCGACTGATCTCGTCCGATTTTGACCATTTTCGACCGATTTTGACCTATTTCGACCGTTTTCTACCGATTTTGACCGTTTCGACCGATTTTGACCGATTTCGACCGTTTTCGATCGATTTCGACCGTTTTCGTCCGATTTCAACCGAGTTCCACCGATTTTGACCGTTTTCGTCCGATTTCGACCGATTTCAATTGATTTCCACCGTTTTCGACCGATTTCATCCGTTTTCGTCCGATTTCGACTGATTTCGACCGATTTTGACTTTTTTCGACCGATTTCAACCGTTTCCGTACGTCTTCAACCGTTTTGTCCATTTTCTTACGTTTTCTTACCTTTTGGTACGTTTTCTTACGATTTTCTAAGCTTTCGTTTGTTTTGTACGTTTTTCTACGTTTTTGTACGCTTATATACGTTTTTGAACGTTTTCAAATGTTTATCCATTTTTAAATGTTCTAGTACTTTTTATAAGAATGCATAAAAGCGTATGAAGACGTATAAAATAGTACAAAATGTACGAAAACGAACGCAACGTAAGAAAACAAAGAAAAACGGAGGAAAATAGAGAATGACGTATGTAAACGAACAAATTGTACAAAAATGAACGAAAACGTACCAAAACGCTTCTTAACGTTTAAAAACGAACGAAAAATGTCGAAATCGGGCCAAAACGGTCTAAATCGGTCGAAAACGATGGAAATCGTTCGAAATCGGTCGAAAATGGTCGATAACGGACAACAAACGTTAAAAAAAATCAAGGTACCAAACTCATCTAGACCCGGAACCAACCCATCTAGACCCAAACCCATCTAGAAATTAAAAATATATGTACGCATTATATTGTTCTTGATAAGAAACTAGAAATTATATTGTTCTTCATAAGAAACTAGAAATTAAAAATATACGTACGCATTTTGTTTTCATTGTGTTACAGTGTAGAGTTTTTATATATAAATAGTTAAATACTTGTTTCCGTTCAAAAAAGTAATGTTGAATATTTGTCTTAGTTTACAGGAATTTCATGATTAAAAAAGGGGTTAAAAAAACCCAACCTTCTCCTTAAGACCCATCTAGACCCAAACCCATTTAGACTCAAACCCATCTAGACCCATCCTCCTAAAAGACCCATCTAGACCCAAACTCATCTAAGACCCATGACCCGACCCTACCCAACCCAACCATTTTGCCACCTCTAGTTAATATGAACATTGGCTTTAAAAGAAAAGATGT
>BQNB010125692.1:0-19723 GCA_026074375.1 Tanacetum coccineum | reverse complement strand
AAACATAATAAAAATTGCAAATATATGCTTGTTTTTGTGTTTATGTATATGCAGGTACGGATATTAAAGAAATGGACAAAAGAAAAGACAAAACGGACAAAAACGAGCACGAGAATGAAAGAGCGTGAAAAAACCGAGGCCGAAGGCGTACCCTTACTCTACGGACTAACCCGGGCTCATTTTATTAACCAGGGTCAGCCCAACTCCTAATCTAAACAAGCCATAATCCCTAAATCCCTTAAAGGCCCAAATACAATTATGAAAACCCCTTATAACCCTAACCGGCCTAGCAGAATATCCAAGCCCAAAACATTTTTATAAAACCCAAGTCAAACGTTTAATAACCCGGGTCAACACCCTAAAAAATAGTTACTGTACATCTCTTTCACAAGTTTTCCCTCCATTTTTACCCCCACTCACCACGAGCAGGGTAAATCCACGAAGTACACATACTCCTGTGCTTCTAGAAGCAATTGCTGACACCACTGACACACTTGGGAGCCACGCTGGCAATCCCCAGCTCAATGATTGGTTAAAGGGACGTGTAAGCAATCCAACGGTCAAGATGATGTGATTTGAAAACAGTTATTGATCGAAGGCTGAGATTAAAGCAAGAGGAGCGTCTCAAGGGGCTAGAATTTTCCTCACTTCACTATAAATAGATGATGGATCACACAACTTAAAGCATCTAGGAGTAGGGTAGTATAGTAGTTTAATTGTAGTTTATTTTTAGCTTATTATTGTTTTCTCAATGTAATTTCCTTTGAAAGAAGTGTAATCTCTTTTGAAGTTAATAAAATTCTGTTTTCATTTAAATTGTTCTTTAAAGTCTGTTTTATTATCAAGCAATTATGGTTTTAATGTTTTAGATATAAGCTTAATAAGCTCATTTAATCTCATTAACTTCAAATCTGTTGCTTATTCAGCTAAGCCTTCTAAAGCTTAGCTGAATAAGCCAAATTACTCTCAAAGTACCATAAATTGTTGAATTTAAGCTTTTGGAAGATAAGCTGGCAATGGAAGAGCTTATAGGGTATTTTTAGATTGCTTATTCAATAAGCTGGGTAGGTTAGAGCTTAATAGGATTTTATTACTCCTGTTATTTTCTATTTCTTTTCAAATCAAAACTGCTTATTATTCTACTTTTGCTTATTGATCTGTTTGCTTATTCTGTTTATTATCGTGCTCTTTGTTGCTTATTCTGTTTTATTTATGCTTAGTCAGTTTTACTTATGCTTATTATGATGAGATTTTAGCTTATAAAAATATGTTTTAGCTTAAATATGCATTTGAGAAAAAATAAGAGGTGTTTGGCATAAGAGGCCAAAATGGGTCAAATAAGGTCAAAAGTTGAATTTGGCTTTTGAATCAGCTTTAATCAGTTTAAACTTGTTCTTTAAGTCTGTTGTTTTAAGTTTCAAAGTTTAGAAATCAAGTTTTTAAAACCATGGTTGAAACTGTGTAGTCTAGGTTTAAGATATCAATTTATTTGCATTAGATCTTCATTAGCAGTCTGTTGGTATTGTTTTCAAGTATGTTTAGTCTATAAATGCAGTAGAAAAGAATAAGTTTAAGTGAGCACTGGTCTTGTGCATTTTAGAGCCAAAACTGCTTAAAGTTCTTAGTTTCTATTTTGTCCAAAAGTCCATTTTTCATAAGCCAATTTAGATAAGCTAAAGTTAGTTTTAAAGACTTAAATTTGTTTGCATAAGTTATTTAATATACAAGTTTGATTTGTTTTTGGTTTTTTAGTTTTTAAATTCTCTTTTTCTAGCTTAAATTTAAAGGCTTAAAAAGCCATTTTGTCTTTCCTTTAACTTGATAAAAATCAGCATGTGCTGTGTGAAATCTGTTTAAGGTTTAATGAGCTTTTCAGCTCAACTTTTGAGCTTATCTTTGCTTCTAGTTGCTTATTAGGAATATAGGATTAATTAAGCTCAGCTTATTAAGAATTTTGAGTGCTAATTAGGATTAGAAAAGCATTTGCAGCTTTAAGATTGTAAGCTAGCAGTATTAACTCTAAGTTAGTACTGCTAAGCCTTATGGTGCTATTTCAGCTTATTTGGTTAGCTTATTATATGTCCCTAGTACTTATCTGAGTAGATTTTAGGATTAGTTTTAGCTCATTAGCTTTTAGTTGCTTTTCGAGTCGTTAGAATATTAGCAAATCTTCACTTAGTGTAATCTTGCTTTAAGCCAAAACTGACATTTTTTAATCTTATTTCCAGCTTATTTTTTATTTCTAAAAAAGGTTGCTTTTCAAAAAGTGCTTATTTTTAGCTTAAGTTTAGATTTCAAAAAGAGAAATAAAAAAAAATGTTTTTTTCGAAAAGAGATGGCCACAGGTTTCGAACCTGTGGCCTCTCCCTTCAAACACCAACGCCTCACAACACACACTCTAAACCAACTCGCCCTTGGGACTTTTTCATACATTCTTTGCAACATTAATTCCTTATAGACATTTTTCAGTTTAGCTTATTCGAGGTATTTGGCTTATTTTCTACTTATTCTCTTAAGCAACTTTGCCTGTTCTTATTTTTCTTACATTCTTCATATTCATAAGTACTTTCCTTCATTTTTCTAGGATTTTTAGGTTTAGTTTACTATTTTTAATTAATTTTCTAGATTAAACTAACTAGTTTTTAATTCATAATAAAAAATATAAAAGTAAAAAAAAATATTTTTTTTCCTGAAAATTTTATTTTGTCATTTAGGATTTATAAAAATTAGATTTGAAGTTGTAGGGTTTAAATTTGCTTTAGTTGCTTAAATGTCGCGTTTTTAATTCCCGTTTACGTTTTTATGCTTACGTGTTTAATTGTCATTACTTACTTGTTTTTGTGCATTTATTTACTTGTCATTTACATTTAGTAGGTTTTAGAAAACCAAATAAAAAATCTTTTAAACCATTCAAAACGCGCGATCACGAACGTTACCGATTCTCAATTCACGCTTCACCGAGGAAACGACCCGGGAGGTTTTTGAGACAACTTTGGTTAAAAATTTGTTTCTTAAATCCGACGGAAAATACTTACTATAATATAATTGTTTACATCCTTATATACTTATATATATAGTGTGTTTGGAGCGTGACCAAATTTTTGGCGCCGCTGCCGGGGAGGTGTGTTACGATTATCGTGTTTCGTTCGAAGATTAGTATTTTGAAGACCCTTCCTCGTGAAGTTATCGTTTTTCATTTGTGAATATTTTCTTAATAAAACCATAAAAATACAAAAATATTTTACACTTTTATTTTTTATTTTAATATTAAAAATAACCGTTTGTTAATCATTGTTACGGCTCACCGTTAGATTACATGCTATAAGGAAAGCTTAAGGCGGGTTTGATCCTAAGAACATCACCCAAAAGGAGAAGGGTTATTCTAAATAGCGCCTCGTGCTTACCAGGTCCTCCGCTTTCTTGTACGTATTTTTAGAGAGCTACCGTGCACGTTTAACTTTCGGTTACCAAAAATATTTTTCTTTCTTATTTTAATTCCTTTTCTTATGAATACTTTTCAAAATCTAAAAATATTCTCCTTTACCCTCAAATCCGTTTAATTCTTTCTTCTTATCCTCTATATTGTTTAATTCTTCGACATGTCGTCATATTACCAACCTAGTTGCTACGGGTGTGGAGGTCCTTTAGACGGTTCGATTTGTCGACAATGTAATTGCGAAAGGTGTGGAAATATGCGTTATGGAGGAATTTGTTTTCATTGCAAGTATGATACAAATCCGAATTCTCTCAATTTTTTCGACTACCCTCCACAACCCCAGTACGAGACGAATATTTGTGAGTTATGTAGAAACGATGCTCATTATGGTTACGATTGTCCACCTCAAATTTCGTTTGTTTACAATGAGAACCCGTGTTTCGATCAAAACTTCGATAATAATTTTCCACTAACTTTACCAAATTTTTCACAACAAAATCTTGTTTGTGAAAACTACGGGGGTCCTCATACGACTTTTCAGTGTCAACCGATGAACCAAAATTTCAATTAATTCTAATTCTTTCGTTTTGACAATAATCAAACCCCCGCAATTTTCCGTCACTCAACAATTCTATCCTCAGTAGATCGAATTAGGATATGTTGCTAGAAATGGCAAAGCTAATAAAAAATAATCGAATCCTTTTTAATAGCAATATTTTTCCTTATGAAGAAATGAGTATGAGATTCTTGTTGGCTAAGAAAAGAATTCTCAAATTAATTCAAGATTGGGACGAAAAGCAAATTAAACCATGGAGTTTGTCGGAATTGCTACTTCAACTTTTGAATGATTCACAAACTATTAATGAAAGTTTGAAACAATGTGAAGAAAAGCGTATTGAAAATGAGCAGGCGGCTAATCTAGCAGTTCAGAAAGAGTAGGAGGAGCAGACAGCTCAAAGTTTTCTTCTAAATTGGAATTTTCCTATGGCTGATGATGATGGGTATGCTATTTTATATAGATCGACTAAAGCAATCACGACACTTACCACCGCGGAGCCGATAACTCTCTTAAGTATGGGGGACAAGAGCATCTTAACACTATTCCGGAAATGGAATCCGGACAATTTAATAATCCTAAGTGTGAGAACCTTGTTCCAATCCCAAGTGAGTCCAAGGGTATTTCCGAAGATATTTGTGATGTGCCGTCTTGTGATAATGATCATTTTGATGCCGAATTTGGACTTACTAACTCTTTGCTTAGTCGAGATATTTCGATTACATCTCCTAAGATTGATTTTCTTCCCGAGGAGTTCGCCGGTGAATTCAATCTTATTGATCCAATCTTACCGGGAATTGATGAAGACAATTTTGATGAAGAAGAAGGGGCGATTGATATTGATATTCTTCAAATCGAGGACGAAATTCTTCATGAGAAATTATTAAATGTCAATCTTCTTATTGATAAGATCGAAGAATTGAATCTTACTCCTCCTAGTCCTTTTGTGCTCGAATATCCCTCCTCTTCTCCTATTCCCGTTGCGGATAATGAATTTCTTATAGAGGAGGTTGATACATTTCTTGTTTCGGAAGACTCGATACCACCGGGTATTGAGAGTGATTTTGACTCGGAAGGGGATATTATTTTTCTTAACGACTTACTTAACGATGATCCTATTCTTGAGTATGAGCCTTTTACCTTCGACATTGAGCCCGATACAGCCATGATAAACAATTTTGATGAGCTTAATGAAGATGAATGTTTTGACCCAGGGGGAGGAGATATTGTTTTTTCCTAAAATGTTGAAGATGACGATTCCTTCACATTTGTTATTCGGACTTTTCTCCCGTTTCTCACCTACCCCGAGGATTCTCCTATACTTCTCTCCACCGGGAGTGAAGACACCATTTTTGACCCCGGCATCTCCACTTAGAACCGGTGGCATCTCATCGGGATGGAACTTTCATTTGCTTTAATGTTTATCCAAGCATTAATGAAAGCCCGATTGAGATTTTCTTCTCCATTTGCTCCCCCATGGACAACTTAATTCGGGGTCGAGTCAAGCTCGTGACTCGGTTAACAAAAACAAGCATTTCTATCTTCTTATCTATTTTTTAACATTTGATGTAAGGGGGTCGCCTCTTTTCTTTCTTGTGTTTCGTGTTTTGTGGTTTTTTGTCCAGGATTGCCCGGATTTTGAAGACTCTCGTGCTCGGTGTTATGCATACGATGCATAACAACAAATAGTTTTTCGCACAAGCAAAATATATGACAATCTTGAAGTAATAAATTAACTTGTCATTATTTATTAACCTCACACTTACAACTAGTCTTAGGATTAATAGAACACACTATGAAAATCTTTATTTGTCTTCTTTTAAAAGAGTGTTCGTGAGGGTCAAGAAAGATTTTGAATATATATCAACTCATTATTCAAACTATGATTGATATTATTATCAAATCTAATTGACAAGTTTTCGAGTATGGATAAGAAATCGGATTCTTATTTGTCTAGCTTTAAGATTATATCAAAATATAACAAGAGATATTATCTTAAACCTACATACTCAATCACACTCGATTGATATGAAAATAATGACATCCTTTTCCAAGACGATAAATATGCATCGGATCATAACTCACACTTGTGTAAATGATGTCATATTGAGTCTACTTGTCCAATAGTTGTGTTCCAAACATTTTGCAAATATATGCATAAAATACATAATGAAGTAGGATTGGCGACTTGAATGTTTCATCCGAGATATTCAAGTAATTTACCTTGCAATGCAATTGGTAAAGTCGTCATCTTCGAAAAGCCAAACATGAGCAAATACACAACATATGTAGCTTTTCTCAAACAATTGAAAAGCACAACTCAAAACTCAAACTATATTCTCATCAAAACTCTCTGTTACTTTATCAAATAAGCATAATATTTCTTCTTCACCAAATGGGAACCCTTTAACCATCTAAGGTTAGGATTAGGAAGAATTGAACATATTTTGCAAACCATTTTTGTGCTTTCTCTCAATAAGTGATCGTAAGAGGATTTTGAATATGAAGATTATTATTATTCAAACGATAATCAATCTCACTATTCAATCTAATTACAAAATTAGAATATGAACACGAAATCAAGACTAGGATTTATCTAGATCACTAAAATATCAATCAAATAACCATAGATATCTTTCCGTGTCTACATGTTTAACCATCCTCGGTTATTACATGAAATCACGAAGTCGATTGCAAGACAACAAGATTAGTCATCGAATTGCAATTCACACTTGCAATGAAGATGTTTCATTGAGTCTAAAGTGTTCAAATGTTGTGTTATTAGCTATGGTCAAATTATACATGCTAAACTTAACACACTCTAAGTAGGATTGACGACTTATGAATTTCCATCGGGAAACTCATAAGTACTCCAACTTGATAAGCAAGTCTTGGATGTCATTTCTGAAAACTCAAACCAAGAACCCTTATAACTTATATATGCTTCTCCTAATAACCTAATTTCAACACCATCTCCCAAATAGTGGAAAAATGATCTTTGCCCAAATTTGGCACCTCCACGAATCGATGGACCCTTCGTCTTACATTCATCTTTAGTTTAGGTAAATCTTCCCTATGGCATTAGATTTAAACATCTTCCCTTTGTCAATCACTTGTTTTAAAAGGTCAACTTTCAGTAACTTAAACTTTAGTTAATCTTCATCATTACTTTCTAGTAAAGAAATATTACAAGATCTATTCCTTAATTGGATTTCTTTCATAAAAGACATGCAAATGTGCATTCTTTGAACACTTCATTTTTGGAGGTATTACACTTTGTCACTCTTAATGCATACTCTTAGGTCCTGTTGACTCATTTTTTTTCTACACCTACAACAAAATTGCTACTTTCATTTTCTTTCAACCTTAGGATTCTACACTTCTTGATTAGGATTATGTGAACCTGGAATTAAAGTTTGTTTTAGTTGTGTCGTATTAGACCTGAGTGATAAGACAATATAAATTGTATCCTTGCTATACTTCATTAGGCAAATATAGGAATTTCATTTTGTCTAACTAAAGTGGGGGGATGGGGGGGGAAACTATTAGAGAATCTATTGCACTAGAAATTCAATTTGACCCAACTGTTGAATTGCTTCCAAGAGTGAAGTTAGGTTCATGGTATAACCCATAAAAATGGTCGTGTTTAGCCTAAATTGAGCACCACTAGTGTGTCTCATTATTCATTCTCTAATTTGCATTAATTGGCTATTTTTAAATATGCCTTGATAGTCTACATCGATAGACTTTTGTATTTCATTAGGACCGTGACACTAAGCAAGTAGAAATGTAGTTCTCCCTTGGTCATCTAGACTAATCGCACCTCACTTTTATGATGCTTTGAAGTTTCATGATGATAACTTGCTCCCCACTCGTTTTATGCAATTATATGCTATTCATGTTTTCTTAATGCTCAACGATTTATTTCGGTTGACCCATTGAATGCATGTTTGTTGTAAAAAGGACGTTTTGCATTTTTTCTGAGAATTTAGATAAAATTCTTTAGTTTATCTAAATAAACATGCTTGCTTCGTGCTGACATGCTTAACATGTTTTACTATGATGATGCCATTTAAAATTATCAGTTTTTGTATGCGTCATTTTACACGACTTACGTGTTAATTGTACACCTACACTATGATAGTTTAATGTATGACAATTAATGTTTAAATGTCATATAGTCTTACACATTAATCTTGTTGATTATTGTGTTGATGCATGCGTAGATAAACTTGCATGCTCATATCTATTTCATACTTATGCATCTTGGTTATTGTTTCTCACACTTGTTAATTCTTCGCGTCTGTGTCGCATATCTAAAGTCAAAGACGTCATAAAACAATTTTATATCTCCTAGAGTCTTCACTCATACATTCCCTTAATCATCATCTCGCTTTCTTCCGAATGATCCACTCTTTTGTCAAGTAAAGGTTAGATACAAATCTAACGCTCTTCGAAGTAGGTTTGACAACTTAAATATTTCATCCAAAATATTCAAGTATCTTTAACTTACGATCACAAACGTTAAAGGTCATATCCAAAAATTCCTGTTCAAACCTTTTAACAACATAAGTTAAAACGCTCTCCTTCTCTCTTCAACAAAACATTTTTTCTCTTCGACGAAAACATTCTTTCTGTTTGACAAAAACACTTTTTTTCTTTCATCACAACTCTACCTTCTCACTCAACCATTGCCTCTTCAACCATAGCGATGGCTAATCTCTTTCCTCTACTATTTCATGCATACACCTTACGTCCAACCTTACTTTTGTTTAAGATTTTACTAAAACAACACAAAACACACTCCTCTAAAAAACCAACCATTACATCAAACCAACTACTCAAAACACCTACACACAAATAACCACTCACTACCCATCCCAAAAATAAATAAAACAACCAAACACATCAAAAAACAAACAAAAACCCACCTATTACGATCGTGTGTGATATATACCACACAGCACAATATCATCCACTTAATCCACACAACACTAACTCAGATGTATCTCTCCTGACCACTCGTCATACACTGATCACATAGAGAGTGTCCCACAAGTTATGTACCTATGCTGTCTTAGTGAAACTATGATGTAGATGTTAAAGATACATACCCTATGTGACTCATGTGTCAGTAGAACTGTGTATTGTAGTATTTTATTTCACCCAACCTACCCACATACACATCAAAACAAAATACACTAACAATACAATAAACTCACAATATTCTAATCCACCCTATACCAAACAACATCCTCACTTACCAAACCTTAAAAAAAAAAAATCTCAGACCAATCCCACCAATACACATACAACACCAAACACCCAACCCAACAAATATACCATCCCTACCACACCATATATTCTTTCCCAAAAAACCCTTCTCTTCCCCCATAAATACAATTTTCCCCCCACACAAACTTTGTACTCCTCCCGAGACTGCTAAGTGAGAAGGCTCCGAGTAGTCCACCTCAGATCCGTTTACTCGACTAAAAGATGATTACTGTAATCCCAATGTCTTATACACTCACATGTCTGACACTTGTGCCCTTGCAGAACAGTGTGTTGTCCAAGCTCCTCGTAAGATTACAACCAGTAACCGTTCGTAGTACCTAATCTGTCTCGATCTCATAGAAAGATCTAGATGCCTCCCACCACATCACACTCACTCCCTATACCACGTACAACCTGTGTGTCCATCTCTTATCTCGCAGATGCGTGTCCATCGCTCTACCAAGATGTCTGACGTGTGTCATCTAGAGCGACCCCCCCACCACACCCATTGTAAGCTATCATCCCTATCTATACCACCTGTTCTCCACCCCCCATGTGACTATCCCGTACACTGTGACACACACTGTGTGCTCTACCTCTCCACGCTCTCTAGAATGATCTCCTCGTGTCCTCTCATACTAGAACCACTATACTCACGTACCCATCACCACCCTCTATACCTCCACCACACCACACTCTCCACTCCCCCACTACACACTTCTTGTCACTCTCTCCCCCCCAAATTAACAGTGTCAGTGAGCCACACTCACACATGTCACTTACACCACTCACCTAGATCTCATCATCACCCTATGAACATATCTCATCCTCTTTGTATTCTATATACGCTCCCCTACCCCCAATACAGATGTCGTCTCATCCAACAATCCATATACCATAACGAAAACTGTACACTAAGCTACCTTGTGTTATGTCTCCACCCACACCAACGCACCCTCCACTACAATCTCATCCACCATCAAATATCCTCCATGTATCTCTTGTCTCCTCTTCAGTATTGAATGAATATAACACTGTATGTATACTAGATACATTAAGCACTCAATAATACTCGTGTGAATAGTCCATCTCACCACAAAGTCTCTTTTCCCACTACTTTGAACTCTGTCGTGACTCCTCCCCAGTGTGTCACAAAGCATCCAGTACCCTATCCCCACTCACACACATTCTGATCCTATTCCGAGCGTAGACACCACTCGGTGCTCATCTCTCATAGAGTCAATGAATAGTGTATCCCAGACGATACACATCCCCTAGTCTAGACCCCTGACCTATACACTCCCCCACCACATCCCCCTTATGCTGCCCGCTAGAATATCCCAGTAAGTCTGTATCAAGTATACAGTTGTGTGTGCTGTGAACCCTCTCCAACTTGCTCCCATTTCTGTCGTACTGAGTGATCCGTGTATACCAGATGCACTTGTGTAAGAATACATCATCCTACTGATCAAACTTCTCACCTATCATACAGAGAATCATCTCATCACACCCACTGAGACCACATGTAATCCGAACCATCTCACATCATCATTACCATCTAGACATGACACACTACAACAAATAAGATTTGCCTACCGACACCTACTATGCCAAATGTTGTGTTGTGTGTGCATTCTCTCTCTCTCAAACCCTACCAACAAACACACTATTCCCCACCCAACAAACCAACTCTCCTATCCCCCACCACTAACTAACTCTTAGGTTTTCAGTCTCACCTGCTTACACTACCTGACTCATCTCTACTAACCCACCATACTAAACATTCTCACCAATCCGTACTATAGATTGAACCCTAGATGTAGCCATACCACACCCACAATCTCTCTATCTACTGCCACAAGTCAGTAAATAGACCTACAACCCTATATGTGATCTGTGTGTACCTAGACTGTCTCACTCATCATATAGATCCAACACCAATCCAACTTTTATGAGTGTATCCATAACTCATCCCAAAAGCCACCTGTTGCACCCCACCCACTCACAGACTCACACACACACACAAACCATCAGATAGTAGACCTATAATCCCTGTAAACGACCCAGTGTGTGTATATACAAGTATTCATCCCTCTCTACACACTATCATGTCTCCCACAAATACATTCAATCCCCGCTCTCTCTCAATACCACACCCAACCCCCATAATCCACAGAATAGCACCTTACTACTGATAACATCACACAAATCGCTACTATCACTTCACCCCATCCCCACACAATAAAACTATCCACCTCACAAACACACCAAACATTCCCCCCCAACACCCCCCCCCAACCCACAAATAACACCAACCACAAAACCCCAAAACTACAAAAATTCCTCCAAAACAACCCCAACCCTCTCCACAATACACCACAACCAATAATGAATACGCAATCAGATATGTGTACTATAGTGTATGAGAGCACTAAGACTTAACGTAACACTACTACGTGTGTGTTGTGATCCCTCGTCCCTCACCCCTCAAGAGAACCTGACGTCAACCCAATTCCTGTGCTGTGTTCTCTATACCGCTATACACAAGGTTGTTGTGCTTCAGTACGAGTCCTCAGTGTAGATCCTTATACATCACCCAGACACTTTACTTAAAATCATGATAAAACATCCCCATCCACCCTTCAATCCGAATGAGACACCATCGTACCAAGACACGCACATCAGAGTACACTAATCTAGAGTATACTACACAATACTCTCCATCAGCGCGCTCTGCTATGAGTGTCCGCTCTGTCTCCTGTGTACCCACACCTCTTGTCAACTGTGACTGTTCCGAAGATGTATATTCCACCAAACTTCATAAACTGTCTCAAAACGTTATCCACCAGCCACTAAATCATCCCCTTAACACCCACAAATACACCTATACCCCACCTAAATCGCATACACATCTTTCTGTTCATACTATATATTATGTGACCCGAAGTACATCTTAACTACACAGATGACTCACCCATATCAGACATGTTGTACACCTAATCTGTGTTCTACAAAAACGCCACACTCTCGTATAAAATAGCACTCCCAATATAGTCTCTACCCAAAAGAGCTCTCCCTCTACTATTTCCGACGACCTCTATCTCTCACACAATCTCAACACTAAATCGCGCAGTGTCACTAATTCACACCCCTCATCCCCAATTGTACCATGTGCATCCTCTAATACTGACCACTGCCATCATACGTCGCTGCCCCTGCAACCTACGACGTCCACTACCTTGTGTTACAACTTAGGATCACATCTGAGTATCCTCTCCCCTAGCTGAAGTGCTAACCCCCCAACACAATCTTTACCTGGTCCATTCTAAGTTCTCGATATAAGTGCATGTATTCACCCTGTGAATACTGCTCATTTGAACTGTCTCTAATAATCCTCACAGTGTGGCCTAAGCGTCACCAATTGATCTACAATCTCAATCCATGTATGTCCCATTGTCAGCATACTCACATCATCGAACTGTTGTGAGTTTCCCCTGTGTCTAAAACTGTCAACACCTCGCCCTTGTTCTGACTCTATCTCGTATCCTAGAACTCAAATGGATGGTTGATAGATACCCTTTCATTACACCACTCACTCACTCCAACTTACTTAAACACCCCACCCATCTTTAACCCTCTATCCAAACCTCCTCCCCATATAATCCCCCCCGTGTCTCCATACCAAGTTATCTCATCACCTCTCCACATATCATCCACGTATACGTGGTCTCCTGTGTATAATTAGTCATTAATATAGTACACGTACCTCACATCATAGATCCCTCTCACAACCATGCCACAACTGCAATCTTGTTCTAGCTGTGTGTGTGTCCACAACCTAGCGCAATATACTCTCACTGATCATCATGTGACCTAAGAGTCATACCTATCCTCCAATGTTGCATCTCACCACCAACGCTAGTCAGAGAGTCATCACCAGTGCACATAATCACAAGTCCCTACCCATACCTACCCTACAAGACCTCAGTGTGTAACCGTCTTCCTATACCTCTAACCACTATCCGTCACGCAACTAACACAAAGACCTACACATGATCACTAAGATCTAAAACGTGCTCCACAGATAGACCGATCTACACTATTGCTGCCCTGTTTACTCCTATGTCTAATTACCCTCACATCAAAGAACACCACTAGCCCCAGACGAACTCATCATAGAAATTTGTTCCTCCTAACCCCCATCACAATCTATCCCCGACATGCACACAACGCATACCCTAGTAACTATAGTAACACCGCTCTCTGAGTAAATAAGACTGACTCCACGCTCACGCACACACAACTAGATGTCTCTCGTCTATCAATCAGTTGCACAATGGTTCTCACCACCTAAAAGAGTCACCAGAGACCCACACCTCACAGCTCACAGCAAGTCCTCCCCTACGTATACGCTCTTCCAGGTCTCACACACCAGATTGAGACTCTACTATCTATCATATAGTGAGAACCCTACTACACACCCGCTCCAACATACTACCACCCTCCACTCAGTGGTGACCATGTGAACCGTCACGCCCTATGCCGCGCGCGTGTCTCACCTCTATGGCCACACTGACGATATGCTATCCTGACCCTCTCGTCCCAGTGTAGAGAATAACTCCTAAATGAGTGCTCCTGTTGAAGTAAACTACTGTGTCCTCTCTACCCACATCAGTGTTCTACACCTCCATGCAGACCATCATACCACTCACTATGTCATAGATCCTATTCTATCTAGTGTGTGTATGCCCCTCTATCCTACTGTGATCGTCCCCCCCTGAGTACAATCGCAGCAATCATAATACCCTCACATTTGTCTCCATACCCAGACCTGGTATCAAAAAGAGACCACTACACCATCTTCTAGTCTACTACACGTGTCCCTGCTCATTCATTAGGTTCCAGAGTCTAACACCTGATTGACTCATCTAATATCCACTGAAATCTCCTGTGCATATCCGTGCCGAATAGTACCTACCTTCACCAGCCTTAGTCCTACTTCCGCACCCAGTGACCCTACTCGCTTCCTGATAACCATAGTACACCAACATATACTCCGACCAGATCAAGTGTGATGTGATACACTTTGTCACCCCCACATCCAAATAACATCCACCTACTTAACCCATCCCACGCGACAGTTAATCTACAACTTTCATCACATATCATACTAATGATCTGCTCCCCCACCTCCTCCAAGATAACACACCTGTGAACCCACTACAACGCCAGTTGAGATAGATCAAGACCTACTCCCACCTACTATGAACAAACAGTATATCTCATCCCAAGCGTCCCTATCTCAAACTCATATGACGAATCTAAGTCATATATATTAATATGACCATCACCAATCTTCCTGATGTACTATGACTAAGTCGTACTATGTCTCTCTCATACCCTCACTGTAAGATAGATCCCCACATGTCAGAGAAAAAATCCAACACCCTACCATAAAACAAATTACCAACAAATCGAAGTACCGTCCATCCCATGCATACAGTAGCTAATGCTAATAGTTACCCCCGTGTTGCTGTATATCTATCACTCGAAGAAATCTCGCTCAGTATAGATCTAACACATATGTCCTATGTGTAGACTGTGATGCACCCACCCCTCTATATCCTCCACTGCCCGCCCATTTGTATTCTCCGCCTCCCTTAGAGCAACTTCTATTCACGGATACCCAACCTACAAGGTAATCCTATAAACTTGTGTCAAGTTACAGAGACAACACTCTTAATACCCTCTAATCACCTGTAGTTCATTTTCCCCAACTAATAACACACAAGCTGTGAATATGTTGACCTCCCCTAGCTCATATCTCGCCCCATTCTATTTACACTACACGTAATATATTGTCCACGCGCCATGATAACCGCTCATTATGTAAAATAGATATGTTAAAGATGTGACTGATCCAAGAATAAATCCACCTATGGACGAAACACTGTGTATGAATACTCTACTCTACTCATAAGTTGTTCCTAACTAAGATGTTCCCCCATACCCCAGTACTCTATTGTGCCATGAGTCACACTAGTCAAGAACTCATCACATCCATGATTGTCTCGATGATCGTATGATTCAACCTTACGTACCCAAGTGTCTAGTAGAGAGAAGTCCTTATGAGTCAGCCACCAGAGAGAAGTTTACAAATATGTTCACCACGTGAACATAACCCTCCAAATCACATAAGACTTCCCCCTACTGTATACATCGAAACTGTCCCTTGCCAGATCTAATCAAGTAACCTCTAGTCTAGTGTCATAAGAGACCATAGAGTAGAACCTGATTCTTCAACTCACTTCGCTGATGTCCGCCCTCCAAGTATACGTGACTGTAGCATCAGACTATATCCTTTAGAAACTTTCAATCTGTGACTAACCCATAATCATATACTCTGTCTCCATTACCTATCATATCAATACAAATAGATGTACTTATATATAATAACACTCTATATACACCCACTCCACGATTATACATTTTTATTCGTTATAGTTCTAACGCTCTTTTCTCGAACATATGGAGTCCTATCTAACTGTAACTTATTACCTTGTCGACGCAGATGTCAATCTCATATGTGACTCTTGTAAACATCTCTAATACTTGCTCTCAACTCCTGTAAAACATGTCAAAGTAGATGTGTGTGTTCTATAATAAATTAATAATAAACTATATTGTTAGATACTGTGCTACAACCCATTTTACATGTTATCATAGCTTCCAACAGTCTGACTCTACTAAGGATCTGATACGATTCTTGTATAAATTATAATTTCCAAAACCAACATTTGTAAATATGTGTAAAATTTATATCTGAATCCACTGTACCCTCGCTGCCTGTGGCGTGAATAGCTCATTTGACCACAATCTTGGCTGTGACTCCTCACTTGTGAATAAAATATCCTTAAAGTGTACGACGTTTGTGGAATAAGACGGTTTGATATCAAGCGTGTTTGACTCATCGGTCATCGACATGAAGAGGAAGGCTTGGTTGTATGTCTAAGTGAAAGTAGTCACTTTAATCCTAGATAGCTTTGTCAATCTCACGGATAGTATATGAATTGTGGCCACGAGTAGTGTGGAGCAGCAAAAGATGGCCGCGTAGTGGATGTCACTTTCAGATGTCGATGGTCTCACGTATATAAAAGTTCATTGGGATTGTGGAGGTGTGTGTGTTGCATCTACTCTATGAACACCATGTGTGCGTGTATGTGTGTTGTGTGTGTTATCCGTCTTTACATTTTCGCTTTACTTTTACACTTGCATTGTGTGCTTATGATTGTGTGAATTGTTGTGTATGTTGTGTTAGTCATGGTTGTGTAGCTCTTTGAGTAACATTATGAGTATGGGATATATTGGGTAAGATTAGGCGCTTAGTTATTGGAAATCCATTATCAACACTTCTCATGTGCGTCAAACTTGATTGGTGATTTGTTAAAAATAATCTAGTGCGAAAAACCCTCTTATGTGGCGGTCCCTTAAATTAGGGAGGCCTCCATATGTATGCGCGGCCCCATATATTCATGGGACCGCCCGGCAGAGAAGAGAGTGATGATAAAATAATTTATACAAAAGATTTGAAGTTTTTAAGAGGAAATGTATTCACCCCCCCCCCCCCTCTCTATTGTTTCCAAAATTGGTTTCAGAACCACGTCGCTCTAATTTTCAAAACAAATGATTTTTAAAATAGAGTATGATTCATGTATCAAATTACCCATGAAGGAGGATTAAATATGAAAAGTGTTATGTTGCTTGATTCGTATTAGGTTTTTGTGTTAATATATACCCTAGGTATACTAGCTTGAATGAAAAATATCTCAAAAGCTTGGAAGTTTTAAGATACGTCTTTGTAAGCCCTATGAGTAAAAATGATGTCTAAAACACAAAAATTTATGTGCTGGAACAACTTTTTAAAGTCCTATGTTCCAGAGTCAAGTCACCAAATGAATTTGAATAAAAAAAATCGTGTTTTTGGGTCTCTGGTGGCGGTCCCATAATTGTTCGGGTAGCCCCCTAAAATATCTGGGGTCGTCACCTTTATTGGGGCCGCCTGTCTGTTTCAGCAGAATTTAGCAAACTTCGAAAAATCATATAAAATCAACCGTAAATCCGTACAAGTCGTGCCACCCGCCATTTCAAAGAGAATTGAGTCTACTTTCATTTAAAAATACTTCTAAGTCTTCCTTCTAAACTTAAATAAGTCAGAAATGCAAAATACTACATAGTGGTCAAAACTTTGAGTTGCGTTTTAAACGTAAAACTTGTATTTTACATTTTTCTTTGAGTCGGGTATTTCTAATTGATATATCTTTGTATAATTGTGAGGATTTGTCCTTTCAATATTGATCTTAATTAATTTATGAAAAATTGTTAGGGAGGAACTATTTTATTTTTAAATCAAATCAATTACGTATACCATCGTTTATATCTAATACACAAAACAACGGACGATCTATCCTTATGTGTATGCTAGATGATTATTGGCGTGTTTACTTTTGTTTCAACTGGTTCATCAGATATTTAATAAGTAATCAGTACTATTTGTAATGAGCTAATTTTATATCTAAACACCATATGACATGTATGCCTATTTGTACTGTTACTAGTTTTCGGATTTATGCCAATAGGAATTACGCTAGATTTCCTGCGTTTAGTTGCAAAATTGTTTGTGACGTTGCATATAGGCACATAACACTATATTTACAAAAGTGTTTACATAAACATCTTGTAGATCAATTTTGTGTTTTAGTACCACTTAGGAATGAGATTTTAATTAGTTTGTCAAGTGTGTGGAAAAAATAATGTCTTAGTTCATATGTTTAAAACCTCGGCACTAAAATATTTCCACACATTAACTCTCTTCCAACCAAAATGTCTAAATCTTTTAACATCTGTGCATTGTTTGACTTGGGGTTGGTTAAACAAATATAAAAGAGTGTATTAATACATTGGTAATTAAAGTAAAAGAAATGTTTTTTAAACTTTGATTGGGCTTGCATTGTTCTAAACGCCAATATAAATTTTTGTTATTTTACTAAAAACATATAGATTTTACACAAAGATCGTGTGTTGATAAAATGGTTAGGAAATATCCATTATACTCATAAAATGTCCAAACTATGGATACGAATACTGTCAACAAGTAGTTTTTGCACAAGCAAAATATATTACAATCTTGATTATGAAAATAAGTTATCCTTATTCATTCAATCTCCCTTACAACTAGTCTAGGATTTATGGAAACACAATATAAAATCTTTATTTTGTTTTCTTTTTTAAAAAGAGTGTATCGTGAGGGGTCAAGAAAAGATTTCGAAAATATTTTCAATCATTATTCAAATTTATGAGATTTTTTATTGAATCTAATTGACCAAGTTTTCAGTATGGATAAGTAATCGGAAGACTATTATTTGTTAGCTTTAAGATTATATCAAATATAACGAGAGATACTATCTTAAACCTACATACTCAATCACACTCAATTGATTTGAATAACGACATCCTTTTCCAAGATGATAAGAATATGCATCGGATCATTACTCACACTTGTGTAAATGATGTCCTATTGAGTCTACTTGTCCAATAGTTGTGTTGAAAATATATGGCAAATATATTCATAAAATATACAATGAAGTAGGATTGGCGACCTGAAAGTTTCATCTGAGATATTCAAGTAATTTACCTTGCAATGCAATTGGTAAAGTCGTCATCTCTGAAAAGCCAAACATGAGCAAATGCACAACATATGTAACTTTGCTCAAACAATTCAAAAGCACAACTCAAAACTTAAATTCTCTTCTCATCAAAACTTTCTCTTACTTAACCAAATAAGTATAATATTTCTTCTTCACCAAATAAGAACCCTTTAACCATCTAAGGTTAGGACTAGGAATAACTGAACATATTCCTCAAACCAATATCGTGCTTTCTTTCAATAAGTGATTGTAAGAGGATTTCAAATATGAAGATGATTATTATTCAAACTATAATCAATCTCACTATTCAATCCAATTACAAATTTGGAATATGAACATGAAATTGAGATTAGGATTTATATAGATCACGGAAATATCAATCAAATGACCATAGATATTTTTCCGTGTCTACATGTTTAACCATCCTCGGTTATTACATGAAATCACGAAGTCGATTGCAAGACAACAAGATTAGTCATCAAATTGCAATTCACACTTGCAATGAAGATGTTTCATTGAGTCTAATGTGTTCAAATGTTATGTTATTAGCTATGGTCAAATTATACATGCTAAACTTAACACATTCTTGTGATCTTGTAAGGTTTTTGATCATGTCAACTATGGGCGATTTTCAAGATCATCCTTCTAGCTGCTAAATTTTCGATTTTTGCTTCCATTCATTGAATAACGATCGGTTAATTCATTGATATTCTTGCTTTTCATCGTCAATCAGATTGTGATAGTATATAGGTT
>BQNB010125691.1:0-19723 GCA_026074375.1 Tanacetum coccineum | reverse complement strand
TCGGTGAGTAAGTCACCTTAAGTGCAAAAAAACCACACGAAACTCACCACAATATTGGCCACTCACCTAGGTGAGTTTTGGACAGGCGTGGTAGTCATGCGTGACTTCCAAACTCACCTAGGTGAGTTTCGAACCACTCCATCCAGCCTAAATATTTATATATTCTATCTTACTTAAGTAAACTATGGTGGTGAGTTAGATAGTTTGCCACATGAGGATATCAGTGGATAGATACATGGAAAATCCACCACATGAGGATATCAGTCGGTCTTTGGTCCGGTCCGGTCCTACACGGCATTATCATCGGGTTTTTGGTCGGACCGGATCAGACCGAGGACCGAATTAGTCCAAAATACCGGATCGCGGACCGGACCAAAATACCTTATGTCCGGTTCGGTCCGGTCTTCCGGTCCGGTCGACGGTCCGGTATGCTCACCCCTAGTTTAATCATCTTGATATTGTTAAACACGCATAGATGGAATTCAATTTTGTGAAACAACTAATAAAATCGTGGAATAAGCTAACAAATGGAACAATCAGATGTCCATTGTCTTATATATATGGGGGAATTTCATATATACCTAATAAAACTTCAAAAATTACATATTTCCCCAAAACACATGTTTTTAATGCATGTGTACAATGCTCTTAAAGCATGCTTTGGGGATATATGTAATTATTGAAGTTTTCTTGGGGATATATGTAAATGCCCCTATATATATTGCTTCTTTCTACGTTCTAAAAGAAAAATATTTACTACTTTTGTTGAAAGAATATGCAAGTTGTTGGAATATGGTAGTTGGATACGCATGTTATACGGCTAGAAATACGTGAGCCTATTGGAGGCACACACGTTAAGACACGAAGAGTACGTTTATTATGTATTTAATATATGTAACTCATTTATATTAATTAAATATTTAATATGTTTCACGAAATATATTTAACGGTAACTAGTTTAACTGTTAAACGTTATAAACTAATTAATAGATGTTAAATAAAAGGAGAAGGGTCAAATTGTCGGTTTTGAAAAGTATAGGATTGTTAGACAATAACTTAAAGTAAGGAACAAGTTTTTAGCTAGGGTTTGTATACTATATATACATCCTACCTCTCCTTATTTAGTGAGACCAACACACAACCCAAAAGTCAACCGACACACAAAGATTGAAAAATAACCCTACGCATGTTTTTTTGGCCAGTATCCCTATGTATGCAATTTTGCATGCATCATATATCATGTATATGAAATCATACACACATACATGATATGCATGTAGTAATAATCATTCGTGTAATGTACTAATGGTTATTACTTTTCTACTTTGTGGACTCTGTCGACAAAACAAACATTCCTTAAAGTTTATTTGTTTTGATCGTATAAACTTATTAACAAGAACACGTGTTTGTTTGTTGGGTAATCGTGAAGCAACGACTAGCATCATTGCGTACTTGTTTGACGTGTTGTGTGAGCAACCGTAGAGATGATAATTTAATCACTAATGGTGTCAAGAATCAAGATCAAGGTAAATTAATATTTATTATATTGATTAAAGGTTAGTAAAAATTACTTGTTTAATTTTTATGTGTTAATTCATAATATCAAGCTAGATCCATTCCGCTACGTACTCGTAGTAAATATGGTTTATTAGTTTATTAAATCCCAACACAAGTATTCATTTTTATCCTTACGCAGATTTAAGCTTCTTCCTCTTTGTTACAAGAGCATGATAAGCCACACTTCAAGTCATAAGCTAGTTAAAGCTGTTTGGCACGTGAGGTGCACACAAATGGTAGTTATACCAGGCGTGTGAGGTGCACGTGATTAATTCCAACAGATTCTTAACTAACTTTATTTTGGCGGGAAATCTTGTTTTTAAATACTAGTCATTGTAATCCATTTAGATTCATTCCAAAACTTGTAAAATTCATTCTTCTCGCTTGTATTCATTCTGTTATAATTCAATAACTGAATTCTCGCCATTCTTGATCTTAATTAGCTTATTTTGCTCTGTTTCTTATTCTTGAGCGATCTAACTAGTTTTGGCTTATCACGGATCTTAATTGATCTCTGTAAGTGCTTATCAAGTGGTATCAGAGCTCCTTCCTGGTAGCTCTAGTATTCTTGTTTGGGTTTCACCATTCCGGTTGAGGTTTCATTTTTTCCGGCGAGTTTTTCTTGTTTTTCGGTGTCAAATTGCACAAGAATCAATCTACTACACTGGTAGATTGATCAAGATTGTTTGTTATCCGTTAGAAACATGACCAAGTGTCAAATATCCATCGCGATCACAAGAACATCCCATAAGTGGTTAAATTCTCTGTTCTTGAATATGGTTAGTTTTTGTTGATTCGAGTTGGCCAAGAACGGATTATAAGTTGTTAGATTGTTACTCGAACGAAGGGTAGAGGATAACTAATAACAACACAACAATTTTCATTACATAACATACAATCAACAAGAACAATGGCACCTGCTACAAGAACTATTACAAGTACTAGTAACAATGAAGATGTGGCTGTTAATGAAAGGTTAAGATCTGTGGAAGAATCTTTGGCTCAAGTCACAAGGGCATTGCAAGATATCACAACAATGAATTTGGGAATGACTGGTAATGATAGAAATCAAAATCAGCAACAATTCACAAGGATGACAAAAGTGGAGTTTCCTAAGTTTTCAGGGGATGATGTAAAAGGGTGGATTTTCAGATGTGAGCAATTATTTTCCATTGATGAAATCCCTGAAAATCAAAAGGTAAAACTCATCTCTGTGCACTTATTTGATACTGCTCTACTATGGCATAGGCAATTCATTAGATTAAATGGTGAAAATGTTAGTTCGAATGTGTATAAGTCTGGTATACTTCAGAGGTTTGGTACTGTGTATGATGATCCAATAAGTGAAATCAGGAAAATCAAGTATTAAACTAATGCTAAAGAATATCAGGATGCCTTTGATACATTGTTGAGTAGGGTGGATATTAATGAAGAACATGTTGTTAGTTTTTATCTTGATGGGTTACCAGCATAAATTAAAATGGGGGTAAGGATGTTTGGACCCAAAACTTTGGTTGATGCTTATAGATTAACAAACTACCAAGAAGCTACTCTTAAAGCTGTAAAAAAAGAGTAAAACATCTATGAACTTTTCTGGGGGAAGGTTTGGAAGTGGTATGGGTCAAGGAAGTAATTTTAAACCACCTTTGTTGAGTTTGCCTGCACCAAACACAAATTGGAAGTCTAATCCAAACACTCTTGCTAATGCACCAGCAAGGAAATAGTTGACTCAGAAAGAGTACCAAGAAAAGAGTGCCCAAAATCTATGCTTTTATTGTGACCAAAAATATACTCCAAGGCATAAGTGTGCAGGGAAACTATTTTCTTTGCTCTTAATACCTGATGATGAGGATTGTTTTGAGGATTGTGTGGATGAATTGGAAGAAAATAGGAATTCCATGGGTATTCAGGATTTGCAACCTCAAATATCTCTGAATGCTTTGACTGGAACTAATAATTTTCAGACAATGAGGGTGATTGGTACTGTGGGAAAGCACTTGGTGCATATCTTAGTTGATTGTGGATCCACACATAATTTCTTGGATAAGAACATGGCTAAGAAGTTAGGATGTTCAATTAGGCCAACTGGACCTTTAGCAGTCACAGTGGCAGATGGCAATAATTTGGTGACCACTTCTGAGTGTAGGAATTTTAAATGGCAGTTTGGCAACACTACATTCACAACTGATGTTATGTTATTACCTTTTGAGGGTTGTGAGATGGTGTTGGGTATTCAGTGGCTAGCTACTTTGGGGGATATCAAGTGCAATTTTAAGGAGTTGAGGATGGAAGTCAAGTATGAGGGTAAGAAAGTGCAGCTCAGAGGTACACACAAGTCTAATTTGGTTTGGTTGAGTGACAAGAAGTCTAAAAAGAATGCTAGACAAGTGGTACAAGGGGAATTCCATTCAATGGCTCTTAGTGTATACCCAATGAATACCATTTCATGTTCTAATTTGGAAGGTATGTCTATGGAAGTTGATGAACAGATTAAGGCTATATTAAAGAATTATAAAGATGTGTTTGGGATACCAGTTGAATTACTACCACATAGGTCACATGATCATAGAATTCCATTGGTTGAGGGGGCTTTACCAGTTAATATTAGGCCATACAGACACCCACCCACACAAAAGGATGTTATAGAATCCATGGTCAAGGAATTATTAGAAGTCAGAGTTATTAAGAAAAGTCATAGTCCTTTTGCCTCACCTATTGTTATGGTCAAAAAGAAATATAACTCTTAGATAATGTGTGTTGATTACAGGCAATTGAACAAGCAAACTATCAAATACAAGTTTCCCATTCCTATTATAGAAGAACTAATTGATGAATTACATGGAGCTAAATACTTTACTAAGTTAGATTTGAGATCAAGCTACCATCAAATCAGAATGAATGAGGCAGATGTAGCTAAGACTGCTTTTAGGACTCATGAGGGCCATTATGAGTTCCTAGTCATGCCATTTGGTCTAACAAATGCTCCTTCCACATTCCAGTCACTAATGAATGAGGTATTCAAGCCCTACCTCAGAAAGTTTACATTGGTGTTTTTTGATGATATACTCATTTATAGCCAGCGTTTAGAAGAACATATTAGACATTTACAAATTATACTTGAGACTATGAGAACCCACAAGTTGTTTGCCAAACTTAGTAAGTGTGTGTTTGGGACTATTCAAGTAGAGTATTTGGGGCATGTGATATATGCACAAGGTGTGGCAACAGATCCTGCTAAGATAGAAGCCATGGCAAATTGTCCTGTGCTAGTTAGTCTTAAGCAACTCAGGGGATTTTTGGGTTTAACTGGTTATTATAGAAGGTTTATCAAAGGATTTACTATGATCAGCAGATCATTGACACAGTTATTGAAAAAAGAGGCTTATGGATGGAATAGTGCAGCTCAATCAGCATTTGAATATTTGAAACAAGCCATGATTAGTGCTTCAGTTTTAAAATTGCTTGATTTTACTAAAGAATTCACAATTAAGACAGATGCTTAAGGAGGAGGAATTGGAGCAGTTTTACTTCAAGAGGGTCACCCAATAGCTTTCTTAAGTAAAACTCTATCTGTCAAACACCAGCTTATGCCTACTTATGAAAAGGAATTTTTGGCAATAGTGGTGGCCTTGGAGGAATGGAGGGGCTATTTGCTTGACAGGCATTTCAAAATCAAGACATATCATATTAGCCTTAAGTATTTGATGGATCAAAGAATGTCCACCCCTACACAGTTGAAATGGTTACAAAGCTTATGGGGTTTGACTTTGCTATTATGTACAAAAAGGGTGTGGATAATGTAACTACTAATGCACTTTCAAGAATGCAGAATCCTGCTGAGCTTTTGAATATAATTGGTAGCTCTACCATCATTACAGATTTGTATAGCAGAATAGTAGCTAGTTGGAAACAAGATCAAGCTATACAGGCACTGATTTCTAAGCTACAATCATCTTCTAATCAACAAGGTCATTATAGTTGGCATAATCAACAACTGAGGAGAAAAAGGAAGCTAATGGTAGGAAATGATGAAGTTTTGAGAAAGGAGCTGTTACAACAAGTACATAGAGGGTCAGTTGGAGGTCATTCAGGAGTCAAGGTCACTACCCACAAGTTGTGCTCTATGTTTTATTGGAAGAAAATGAGGAAAGAAGTTAAGCAATTTGTGAGGGATTGTGAAATTTGTCAAAGGTACAAACCTAATTTGGAAGCCTACCCAGGCCTCCTACAACCTTTACCCATTCCTACTAGCATATGGACTAGTATCTCTATGGATATCATTGACGGGTTGCCTAAGTCACAGGGTAAGGATTTTATATTGGTAATGGTGGACAGACTAAGCAAGTATTCCTATTTCATGGCCCTCTCCCATCCTTATACTGCATCCCAAGTGGCTCAATTGTTTTTGGATAATATCTACAAACTTCATGGACTACCTGAAAACATTGTGTCAGATAGAGACAATGTTTTTGTAAGCTCATTTTAGAAGGAACTTGTTGATAAAATATAATGCCTAAAAACATTACAAATATTTTTCACATCTTTATGTTTTGATAATCACAAAATATAAAAACGTTCAATGTAAAATTAAACGTAAACAAGTAATTAGTAGTAAATTTTCATTTCGAAAATTATATCACTTAAAGGTATGAATAAATAAATGCTTAATGTATTTTATGATCAAAGGAAAATTTTATTCAACCTCACACTTTTATAAAATGTTGTAAACATTACAAAACATTTTCTACAATTAAAAGAAATGTTTTATTCAAAATAAACATTTTGAAATTCAAATTTTCGGACCTAAAACGGCTAGAAAAGGTCCAGAAAATTCCCCCTACATAAAAGACAAACTGAGGAGACCCTAGTCTAGGGCGGCCCCCTTAAATACACGGGGGGGGGGAGGGGGGCTTAATTTTAAGGGGACCGCCCACCTATTTAAGGGGACCGCCCCTAGGTAGACGCTCCTCTAGTTTGTACTATAAATACTAGAGTTTTCCCTACTATTTTCTCACCTTTTGCACTTATTATTTCTGCTCAAAATAGCCCACATATTCTCTCTAAAATCCTTTAATCATTTAATCATAAAGCTTTGTTTCCAAGTGATCCAAGCTTAATTCCTCAAGTGCAAGAGAAGAATACTTCTATCATCAAGTGAAGAAGTATTACACCTTAGTGTGTATTGCAACCTTGTTGCATTCATATCACATATTTATAAATCAATTGTATATCTTACATTTGTGTGTAGTAGCTAGATCTTGGCGATCTTTGAAAGTATAGTTAGATCGTGGTGATCTTACCAAGTAGTGTTAGATAGTTGTGATATAAGTAGTGTGGTGAAGTAAAGTCTTTAAGTTGTGAAGAAGTCTTGAAGTTGTGAAGAAGTCGTGAAGTTGTGAAGTCGTGAACAAGTAGTGAAGTCGTGTTGTGATAGATTGGTTCTAGCTAAGATTAGAACTCGACATTTAGCTTTGTGTCGTAAATTGATGTAAGCAATGTTGTGTACGGTTTTCTCCGCCATAAAGAAGCTTGTTGACATAGTAAAGAAAACTGTCGAGTTAGGTGCTCGGGGAGTGGAGTAGGATGAAGAGGTGCTTCGTTACCGAACCACTATAAATCCTCGCGTTGTGGTTTGATTGTTCTTACTCTTATCTCTTGTCTTACATTATTTTCTCATACTATCTTATTAATTGTTTAGATAAGGGTATTGTTTATATTGTGCAAGTGTTGAATTCACATAAAGTCGAATATAGAATTTTTACAAACAATTTAAAACCTTAAATTAAAAAGCGGTAAACTATTCAACCCCCCTTCTAGTTTTCCACAATTGGTATCAAGAGCCACGTTAAACAAGATTTTTAAAATAAATTGTATTTTAAAACTTGAATCGATCTATGAAATCGGAAAAATATTTAGAAGGGCAATCTATGCAAAGACCACCACTATTTGAAAGTGATGAATTTATTTATTGGAAAAATAGATTCGAAACTTATGTGAAGTCAAAAGATCTAGATCTTTGGCATATTATTACCAATGGTGATTTCCTTCCTTTTCAAAATAATCCCGAAACTAAAAAGGATGAAATAGTACCATTTGATAAACAAAACGATGATTTAAAAAGAAAACTTTCTAAAAATAATGAGGCTAAAATGGTAATTTATAATGCTTTGCCACGTAAAGAATACGAAAGAATTTTTATGTGTGAAACCGCAAAAGATATTTGGAATTCTTTACTAGTAACTCACCAAGGTAATAATCAAGTCAAAGATAATAAAATAGATCTTCTTGTTCAACAATATGAACAATTTACGATTCCGGAAGAGGAATCAATAGATAATGCTTTTGCTAAATTTAACACTATTATTACTAGCTTAAAAGCACTTGATGAAAGTTTTTCTAGCAAGAATTGTGTTAGGAAATTTCTTAGGGCTCTTCATCCTAAATGGCGCGCAAAAGTTACGGCTATTGAAGAATCAAAGAATCTAACAACTCTACCACTTGATGAACTCATTGGAAATTTGAAAGTTCATGAAGAAATAATAAAGAAAGATTCTGAGACGGTCAAAAGCAAAAGAGAACAAAATAGATCTATTGCGTTGAAGGCTAGAAAGGAATCTAGTGATGAAAATAGCTCAAGTTCCGATAGTGAAGACGAAGAATACGCCATGGCCGTAAGAAACTTCAAGAAATTTTTCAAAAGACGAGGTAGGTTTGTACGACAACCACACGATGAAAGAAAGCCATTCCAAAAATATAAGGATGACAAAAATGGCAAAAGCGAAAGGAAATGTTTTAAATGCGGTGATCCAAATCATCTCATTGGTGAATGTCCAAAAGCGTCGAGAATCTATAATCAAAGAGCTTTTGTTGGAGGATGTTGGAGTGATAGCGACGAAGATGAAGAGAAGAAGACAAATGATGAAAAATGTCTTATGGCTAAAGCATCGAATGAGGTACTTTCCGAAACCGAATACTTTAGTAATGACCAATCATCATTAGACGAAAAAGACTTAGATAGTGAATATAGTCGACTATGCAAAGTAGGACTAAAAGTCATGGCTAAAAATAAAAGTCTAAAACAAGCTAGAATTCAATTAGAAAATGAAGTACTAGAACTAAAAGATAAAATATCTAGATTAGAAAAGGATAAGGAAGTTAGTGATGAATGCAAAATATGCCAAGACCTTAGGTTTGAAAATGAAAAACTTAAGGAAGAAATATCTAGGCTAAATCAATTTGATAATAGTAGTCACTCACTTAAGAAAATAATAAGTTCTCAAAAACCCTCCGGAGATAAAACCGGTCTAGGATTTAATTTTACCAAAGGATCTTCTAGTGAAACCAAACAAGTAAAATTTGTAAAAGCACAAGAGATCGAGTCAAAAGAAAAATTGGTAGAATCAAACTCATTTTCAAAACAAAAATTCATACTTATTAACAATACTAAAATTCTGATTGCGAGTGATGACGAGGTAAAATGTTTTTATAAACCTTCTTCAAAACCCGGAGTTAGATTTATTAAACCTAAAATGAGGTCTAAAACTCCTCCTCCGAGAAGAACTAATAGTCCTTATCCTTGGTCTAAAACACCTCAACCTAGAAGAGACCAAGGTAGACAAAATTACCCTAACACTAATCACGCAATGTAGAATCATCCACATCAACCAATCTTTACTCAATGTGGAAGATGTTCACCATGCATGTGTCCGAATCAAATGAAAAATATTTGTGGAAACAATAATTTCGGATACATGAAACATTGGGGACCAAATGGCTAAGTCATCTCAACCTTTGAATTTTCGACATCTACAAACATTCATTGTCTTCTAACAAATGGATTGAAGAGTTCATGATAGGATTCCCATGAATCCTTATCCTTAAAGCTTTCTACCTTGAAGACATTGAAGAAACTCATTTAAAGTCTAAGGTACATCTTACTTTCTAATGTCGTAAAATATAGGTCATAAGAAGATATTTATGTGATGCCATGATATATTAGTATAATTTAGTCTTAGAATATATTATAGTCACTAAAAATATCATTTGTTGGGCTTCTAGATTTAAAGAACTAGTTCACTATGAACTATTACTTCTCATAGTCTATCGACATACTTTTATGAGATAGAAATCTTTTATGACCACGTATAGCAAACTCAGGTAGATGAAGAAGAGTGAGCTAGTAGTTAACAATTAACATAGAAGTAGGCTTAGTCTCACGAAGATCATCGAAACATTATGGATGAAACAAACTCCCTTCGACCTCGACGTTCGTCTCAGCTACGTGTCTAACATCATCTACGTCTATCAGAATCGTCTTGTCAAAATTCTCAACATTCGTCCTATCATTTCATTATCTTCGGTATCCACTCTCGTCTCACTTCAAATCAAGTCAATTAATTTTTTCATTCGAAGAAATTAATTCTTCCTCTTCACAAGAAGTTTTGTCTCTAAGTCATCTCTCTAATTGACGTCTTGATTATCTCATCTAAAATAATCCAAGAAATTTTTATTCAATGAAAAGTTAATTAAAATATCAATAATCATACCTATCATTGAAACACAATGATAAGTAATCATATCTCGACTACTAATATATATTACTAATAGTACACTTTAAATTAATTCAGCCAATAATCGAAAAACAAATTTTTTTTGTTGTTCAGGTGGTGGCCCCCTTAATTTTTAGGGGACCGGCTTTGTAAAAAGGGTGGGCCCCTTAAATAATTAAGGGGACCACCCTATCCAAAAATCCAAACAGCCCCATGCTGTCAAATTTTATACCAAACACATCGGTCCGACAGTGGACGATGTGTAGCGATCCGAAGTGTGTGGGACGGGTGGGGGGGGTGGTGGGTGGGGGAAGAGTAGGGTGGATTTGAGGAGGGGCGAACGTTAAGCCATGTCCTTCTTCGGGATATGTGGGAAGTGAATGGGTGTGATGCGAGCGCAAGAAGTTTGGTTGTGTGATTTTGCGTATTTTTGTTTTATTGTGGCCTTTAAGCGCGTGTAGATTTGACGGTTAGCGCCGGCTTAGCGAGGGCGTGTGGAGGTGCGCTATTTGTACTGCTCAGAAGCTCGTTGTGGAGACAGGAATGGTGTCGAGTTGAAACATGGGGCCATGGTCTTTGGAATGAAGAGCATTATCAGGTTGAATGTGTTGGTTCGATTGTGATTGTGGAGTGTGTTAGAGCAATATGAATATGTGATTTGGTAAGCCGACCACGAGTCTGAACAACTTGGCTTCTTTGAGTTTTCGAAAAAAAATAAAGTGGCGGGAAAGATCAAGAGAGTTCCGTTTCTTATGTGAGCAAGACTCGAACCCGGGTCCCTCTCGATACGATTCCCCTTTTATAACACACTCTTTCCACTGCGCCCCTGGGGGTCTTTTTCGTTTTTTTAAAGAACTCAAGGTGCTTAATTTGTGTATACGTTTTAGGTATTATTAAGCTTCCATAAGCTTGAAACAGTCTTAATTTTCGAGCTTATTAATAAGCTATTTCTTTGTCTTATTTTTTCGTTAGGGTTAGGAATCTTTATAGTGTAAAGTATTTTAGACTATTTTTCAGTACTTGTTCCAAAATCATTTTAAAAATTTTTATATTTAATTTCCGTTTTTTAAGAGTTTAAATAATTCATTAAAAAAATACAAAAATTATCAAAAACGAAAAAATATTTCTGCTTTCTTTTTTAGAAAATTTTCTTTTGTCAACAGTTTGTAGGAAAATACAAAAATTTTCGTAGTTTTATTCTTAGGGGTCATTTTTAAACTTTTCCTTTTTTAAAAAGAACGATCCGGGTGCGGTTTTTTTGTTTGACTCGTGTTTTGGGGTTCAAACGAACTCGTTTTCTGGTTTTTCTAGTCTTTTTATTCTTTCGTTTTATTTGTCTGGTATGAGTCGCAACCCCCCCCCCCCCTCGACGTGAGAAAATTGTTTCGTGGGTTTATTTTTAGAAGATTTTAGTGTTTTTCCCCCTTTTTAGTTCGGGAATATTCCGGTGCTGTCGTTTTTTCAGCTTATGTCGTAATGTATTTTTTAGGTTTGTTCTTTATAACGTTTTTGTGTGTGTTAGTGTTTTAATTTGACTTTCCACTCTACTCATTCATCCTCCCGCCGCACGCCCCGCCTTCAAACTCAAAGTGTGTCAATGTATTCGATTCTCCATTACAGCCTCGTTGGGGATAAAGGGACCCTAGGGAAGGGATGGGAACACTCTATATACTTCCGTTTTCGATTGATAGTGTTTTTAGATTATATTTTTTATATTTTATTATATATTATATATTATAGTGTAAATCAGCAATAAATGTTTGTGGCGACGTTCCGGGGTGGCTTTGTGAATGAAAACGTTTTTATCGTTTACAAAAAGCTTTGGCATTTGTGTTTGAACTCTTGTGAATATTTTCTTTTATTTAAAATATAAAAAGTACACAATATATTTTTCTTTTCCTTTTAGTATAAGTTATCAGATTAAAGTAAAAAACCAAAGAATAAAAAAAAATCCAAAAATATATAATCTCACCATTGTCACTCCCCATAAAAAGATATAAAATTCTCAAATTGGCCTTTTATAATATTACCAAAATATAATCATTCTGTCTGAGGTATTATCCCCCCATAATAATTGCCGGTGACTTAGTTGGTTCCCCACTTGTTAACAAAGAATTTAAAAAATTGCCTTTTCGCCTGTCTCTCTCTCGACGTATGATCACCTTGGAAAAGTTAATACAAACTATTAAGTGGGTTATAAGGGAGGGCTTGTTCCGAAGGAGGACACTACGACCCGAAGGAGAAATCCCACCCCCCCGCCCCCCCCTCTCGCGCTATTCCTACTCATCCGCTCACTCCGTGCGTTTATCTTTTAAGAGTACCGTGGAAAGTATAGTAGATTATTTGGTTATAAGTTGTCCTCTATTCAATTGGTCCCCTTTAAAATCAAATGTGAATTAATCATTTGAAAAAAAATATAAAACATCAAAATTAGTGTTGTCAATTTTCTGTTTATACTTCTTTTTTGTGGCATAGCGACCTCCGTTCTCAAGCACGTAGGACATCGACAACCACCACGTTCGACAAACTTCTGGTTGATATGAATCATCCACATGTCTTGCCAAGAAACTGATAGAACCCCCATAGTCACGTATGGACACGATAATCGACTAATGGACCACGCAATTGCTCGAAGCACCACCGAGGGTTTTCGAGAGCGATAGTTTATTCACGGAAATCACCGCGAAATAACTTTGAGATCAGCTTTTTCATGGTCTTCTGAATTCTTGTCCAAATCCCCAAAACAAGCAATTTTTAAAATGATAAAAGAAGCCCACTAGTGCTCACATCCGTTTATTTTACAAGATCACTTCTACGATTGAAGATTCGATCGTACTAATACGTCGGTCAAAACTTATGCTTTTTCCCTTTTCTCTTCGATAGCGGCCAGCCCGGCGGGGGATATGGTTTAGAAAAAAACCCCTCGGTTCGATTGTTTGAAACTGGGATGATCTTGTTTCGAAATTTATTACAAATTGTCTTCCCTCCCTCTTAAAAGACGACAAATCTCAGAGATAAATTGAAATCACGAGATTTCTGCAAAAAATTGATGAGACGGTTTTATGAGGCTTTGGGATCGTTTCAATGATCTTTTAGGGGATGCCTCCTCATCATGGCTTTTTCTAATCTGAATCAACTCGATAAATTCTATAATGCCATAAACTCAATTGATCAAGATTACATTGAACTTGCTGCCGGTGGTATCTTCTTAGACAAAATGCCTTCGAGAATGTTTTTTAAAAATCATCAAGAGCAAGTCTAAGGTTGTCAATCAAAGAAACAAAAGCTGTAGTAGCTAAAATGAGTACACGCTCGTCCACCCAAGCAGTCTCATCTGTGATGTTGTGAACTCAAGACATGGTTACGGGCTTAATCTCGACAGGAAAGAACAACTCCCAGCTTCAGCCCCCCCGTAAAAAGCGGTTTGGTTGAACAAAGTTGTGTAACTTGTGGGGGAGGTCATTCTTATCAAAATTGTCCAGCCACTTAGGCAAATTATGTGTACTTGACAATAATCCAAGAGTATGTGTCTAGGCCGCTGCGGCCAATTTCAAAAAGCTCCCTCTTGGTTATCGACTCCGATGGTTATATCAAATTTGACCTCTGGTTTATCCTCCGGTTCCACAAGAATCTATGAAGGTTAGTCAAAACAATTTCAATCGAGGAAATAACTTCAATCAAAACAGAGGAAACAATTTCAACCAAGGTCAGATTTATCGACCTCCGGTCAATCAACCAGTAGCTCATCAACCAGTAGCTCATCAAGGACCTGCTCCTCAGACACACGGTTTTTGTGTCCACTCAACCCCACCCCCCCCCCCCCTATATTGACAAGATATGACACAGCCAACCAATGCCGTGTGCTCATTGTTGAGACTACACAAGCAAAACCCCCCCTAGTCAAAACCTGCACCCTCATCCCCTAATGGCACACACTTCCAGCGACTCCACTGATACTGCTCTTCCCAAAAATTTTTACTGCTAATACAGCTTTACTTCCCCCCCACGGTTCAGCACCCCTCTCTCACCATCCCCCGGTTACACTATCCTACCCCAACCCCATACACTGAAGACTTATAAAAGGCCTCACCCATCCACTTCCCCACCCGACCCCCCCTCCCGCTCCCCACACGCCTTTGTCCCGTCCCTCCCTCCACATACCACACACTACGGCACCGACCTACCACCCCTCCCCGCCCGCTCTCCCCCCTAATCCCCCCCACCTGCACAGCCCCCCCCCCCCACCCGACCCCCACCCCCCCCCCCCCCCCGCGCCCTGCTACTCTATATGACCACTCCACACGAACTAGCCCCCCCCCCCACCCTCCCCTCCCCCCCCGATACATCTATCGTCCCACCCAGAACACACCCCCCCCCCCCCCCCACGAAGATAAACCGTCCTCCCCCCCCCCCCCCCCCCCCACCACTCCCTCCACCCACCTCCAACCCCCCCCCCCCCCCCCACGCGCGCGCGCTTCACACCCTCTCCCTCTAACTCGAGCTCCCCCCCCCGCGAATACGCACCACCCATCTACCACCCCCTCCACCCGCCCCCCTGCAGACCAATCGTTGCTCCCCCCAACCAGCGCCCCTCCCGTCTGCCTCCCCCCCCCCCACATCCCCGCCCCCCCTAGTCATTCAGTCCTTTAAAGTGGCACTCAATTCCATTTCCATCAAGATAGAAATGGATGAAAGGGCAAGGAAAAAAAGCTAACGATCCAAAACATAGAAAATTCTATGAAATCATTTAGAGAATTTAAGTTTCGAGATTAGCTTTACCGATGCCTGATGCTCATGCTCAATTTACTTCGACTTTTAAAACTATAATTGGAAAACAAAGAAAAATGAGCGAGATTTGGCCCAAAAGTCACTCTTGACTGAGAACTGTTCAGCGTCATCCTCAACAAGTACCAAAGAAACTTGGAAGACCTGGCCGATTTCTGTTCCATGTGAATTTACGAGGTTACTACATGCAAGCATTAGCCGATCTTGGTGCGAGCATTATCTCATGCCTTATTCTGTTGGAAAGATCTCGCTCTTCCCGAATACAAAAAAACCTAACCCAACTTGCAACGCTGGAGCTAGCAGATCATTATATCACGAACCAATCGGTTTATTGCTAAAGCGTACGTCTATGGTGGGAATTGTGCCATTTTCCAGCAAGACTTCGTAGTTGTTGATTTTGAAACCAGACCCCCGAGTACCTTTAATTCTCGGGCGCATGTTTCTTGAAAACAGTCATGCTTGATAGATGTTTATGAAGGTGAGTATTACCCTTCGTGTTGGCAAGAAGACATCACATTCAATCTGGCACCAAACTTCAAAATCACAGCTGATTACAACCATAGACGGTAACCAAAATCGACGTCATTGATATGGCTGTGATGATATCTCTAGAGGTCCTTGGATTTTCAAACTGTGAGCGCGAGTGGCAATCCCATCTATTTTGAGGCCTATGGTTTTTACTGCTTCTCCAAATCTCACTCCTTTCGGGGGCAGTGAATTTCTTTTATGGAGGAAGCAGCATTCGTTTATTGCTCTGAGATGATCCAACTTCATCTGAAGTTGATCCCAACTTATCAGGCTACTAGGGGGACAACTCCTGCTTCTAGAAGCAATTTTGAACAGTGAACCACCACACCCTCCCAAATCAAAAAACGGTATATTGCCTGGAGCTAGGAATAGAGCTCAAACTTTGTGAAGGCTAAATCTTACGGTGAGAACCTCACGAGGTTGTGAACTCAAGGAACTGCCACCCCATTCTTGAGTACGCTTTTTAGATGGTGACGACAAGTTGCCTGTCTATTGCCTCTAAGACTTAAAAGATGGGAAAAGGCAGCTTCTTCTCAAGGTTCTCAAGTGCCCACAAGGAGCCATGCTTGGGAGAAATCTCCGATTATAAAGGGTGTTAGGGCAGAATTTTGTACTCACAATATTTCTAATGGAAAGAAAGAGGAGAAAAGAAAATGAGAACTGAGAACATAAAAAAAGAGAAGGAAAGAATACGAGAGAATAAGAGACGAAAATAGATAGAAGATGAAAAAGAGAGAGAGAGAACGACAGCCTCCCCCCCCACCCCCAAGAAAGAGAGAGAAAGAGCCCCCCCCCCTGCCACCGCCCCCAACCCCCCCCCCCCCCCCCCCCCCCCACCCCCCCCACCCAATAACAGCCCCCCCACCTCCACCAGAGACACCCGTAGCCCCCCCCCCCCCCCCCCCCCCCCCCCCAAACAAGCCCCCCCCCCCCCCCCCCCCCCCCCCCCCCCCCCCCCCCCCCCACCCACCCACAACAGAATGCCCTACCCCCCCCCCCCCCCCCCCCCCCCCCCCCCCCCCCCCCCCCCAAAGAAACGAAATGATGCCCTCCCCCACCCCCCCCCCCCACCCCCCCCAAACAACCCGCCCCCAGGACCCTCCCACCCCCCCCCCTCCTCCACCCCCCGCCATCCACGCCACACACCATCACCCCTGCACACCCGCCCCGCCCTCGCAATACACCTCTCCCACGCACCGCCACCCCCAGAGTCCCCGGCTAATCCCCCCTAATACCAATCCCACGATTATCAGAAGGACTCGGTTGAAAACTCCTTGACGCTGGATTGATTTATTGACCCCATCTCTGCCGTTGGAATCATCCTACGACTCCCCCCCTACCCACCCTATGCACGCGTGTCTTCCTCCCTCCTCCACGCAGCACTCAACTCGGGGCTTACACCGTGTGTACCTAAGAAAGGAGGCATACCGTCATCACAAATGATGAGAAATGAACCTAATTCCTACTTCTGATTGGTCACTGGCGATGGCGAGTATGTATTGATTACAGAAAATTAATGAAGCCACCCGGATAGGGACCCCTTCCATTGCCCTTCATGGACCAAATGCTCGAACAGACTAGGCAGGAATACTACTATGTTCCTCGATGGCTTCTCGGGTTATTTTAGATCCCAATTGACCCAAAAGATCAAGAACAGGACAAACTTTACACCCGCCCTCCCCCCGCCCCCCCCCCCACCCCACCCCATTACGGTCCCTCCGCCTTTCCGCCCCACCCTATCGTCGCATGCCTTTTGGGCTATGCAATGCTCCTGGCACGTTCCAACGATGTATGATGGCAATCTTCCACGACTATGAGAAAAAAAACGATTGGGAAGTTCTTTATGGATGAACTTTTAGGTCTTTGGGGGGACTCTTTCTTTACGTGTCTCTCCATTTAGAAAAAGATGATGAAGGGTGTGAAGACACCAATTTGTCTTTATTAACTGGAGAAGAGCCATTTTATGGTGAAGGAAGGCATTGTTCTCGGGCACAAAAATTCTTTCTAAGTTCGGGATTGGGTTGATAGAGTAAAGTCGAAAGTAAGTAATAGCTAAATGCCCTCACCCGACCACTGTCAAAGGTGTCCGTGTTTCCTTGTGCACTGCCGGTTTTTACGACGGATTCATTCAGGACTTCTCAAAAATTGCCCGTCCTATGACTCATTTGCTTGAAAAAGAGACTCCATTTTTCTTTTCTGAAGAGTGTATCGATTCCTTTAATACACTCAAAAGAAAATTGCTAAGGCTCCGTCTTAGTTGCTCCGACTGGGATCTTGCCCTGTTGACTAATGTGCGAGCTAACGTACTCTTCGCCAAATTGGGGCAGTCCTCGGGCAAAGAAAAAACAAGCATTTTCAACCTATACACTATGCTAGCAAGACTATGAACGAGGCTCAAACTCACTACACTACTACAGAAAAAGAATTACTTGCCGTGGTGTATGCCTTTGAGAAATTCCGTTCATATCTTGTCATGTCTAAAAGCATAGTGTATACTGACCATTCTGCCATCAAATATCTCTTTGCCAAGAAGGATGCTAGGCAAGATCATGAGAGTGGATTCTTATGGCTCCAAGAATTTGGTATTGAAATTTCGAGACAAAAAAGGAGCTGAGAATCTCGCCGCCGATATCTGTCCAGACTTGAAATCCTCATCAGACAAACTCTGAGAACAAACGAAAATCAATGAAGCATTTCCTTCGAAACTCTTGGTTCTATTGCTCTTAAATCAAAGACCCCATGTTTGCAGTTTTGCAATACTTACCATGCGGGGAAATTCGTCTATCAGGGAATGACATCCAACACAAAAAAATAAAAATACTTCAGGGATGTCAAACATTATTTTCTGGGATGATCCTTCTGTTTAAACGATTGTGTTGATCAGGTGATAAGACGTTGTGTTTCTGGGCAAGAAGCTTTAGACATTCTCAAAGCTTGCCACAGTGGACTACTGGGGGACCTATTGGTGCCAATTAGCACGCAAGGAAAATCTTGATTCAGGATTTCCTATTGGCCCACCATCTACAAGGATGCCCATGACTTTGTCACCCGTTGTGACATTTGTCAACGTCAAGGAAAAATTACGCAACGTGATGAGATGCCACAAAACTCCATCCAAGTTTGCGAAATCTTTGACATTTGGGGCATTGATTTTATGGGGCCATTCCCGTCTTCAAGAGGGAACAAGTACATACTCGTGGCTGTTGACTACTTGTCAAAATGGGTTGAAGCAAAAGCGCTCCCCACAGCGCTCCCCACCAATGATGCCCGAGTTGTTTGTAAATTTTTGAAAACTCTCTTCTCTCGATTTGGTGCACCCCGAGCTATCATAAGTGATCGCGGAACTCACTTTTGCAATGACCAATTTACAAAGGTCATGCTTAAGTACGGAGTCACTCACCGTCTCTCCACCGCGTATCACCCACAAACAAGTGGGCAAGTTGAGGTGTCAAATCGTGGTTTAAAGCGTATTCTTGAGAGAACCGTGGGAGAAAATCGTGCCTCCTGGTCGGACAAACTAGATGATGCTTTATGGGCCTTCCGCACAGCTTACAAAACACCCATCGGATGCACTCCGTATAAGCTTGTGTATGGAAAGGCATGTCATCTACCGATCGAGTTAGAGCATAAAGCCTACTGGGCCCTCAAGCATACAAATTTTGATGTTCAAACTGCGGGTGATCACAGGAAAGTTCAACTGAATGAACTAAATGAACTTCGTGATCAAGCCTACGAAAACTCTTTGATCTATAAAGAGAAAACCAAGAGGATACACGATGCTAAGATCAAAAACCGCGTTTTCAACGTTGGTGATCGTGTTCTCCTTTTTAACTCTAGACTGAAGATTTTCTCGGGCAAATTGAAATCCCGTTGGTCTGGACCATTCACCATTGTCCAAGTATTTCCTTATGGCACCGTCGAGTTATCTCAAAACTCCGGGCCCAACTTTAAAGTGAATGGTCATCGTGTAAAACACTACTTTGGAGGGGACATACCAACCGAGGTTGTCCCAGATCTCCAGACGTTCCCCATGGACCAATAAATTCGGGGGACGGGTCAAGCATAGCGACCCTAAACAAGCGCTTCGTGGGAGGCACCCCATGCTTATCCAGTCTATCTTCTTTCTTTATGCTAATAAGTGTTGTGTGTGTGAGAAGGCTTACATTTTCCATTACCCGTGTTTTGTCCATGTTTTGTGTGCTTTGTATTGTATGTCCAGGATTTCCCGGATTGTGAAGACTCTCGGTTTTATCATTCACTCGAGCTTCACATCCTCAGCTTCATTTTGGAAATCCAGTATCCAA
>BQNB010125690.1:0-19723 GCA_026074375.1 Tanacetum coccineum | reverse complement strand
AATCATACTTTCCCTAAATCATTTCAATTTGGGAAAAATATAATGAGAGAAATTTTGGATATTTTTTCTCGTTTTCTATTCGATGTTTCAAAAAACATGGCAATACAACTTTTTTCTAATTTTCTCTCTATTTTTAAATTCTTTTCTTTCTAAATAAAAGCTCGTAAACAGAATGTTAATATTTATACAAAAACATTAATAAAATCAATTTATAACCTTTTCAAAATACTATAAGCATTTTATGATATATGGTCATGATGTGCGGTTGTCGTAGGACTTCTACACGAGAAGTTTTACAACTCCCTATGCAGTGCACCTAATCGTTGTAGTGTAGTATAGGCAAGACTCGGGGTTGTTTATCGTTCACTCGGAGAATAGGTTGGGAATGCTTGATCACGGTCTAACAGAATTCTAAGGGTTAAAGGAACATTATTTTTGTATTTTTGTATTTTATGAAAAGCAGGTAAATCATATAATTGAGAGGTGGGTTGGTTTTAGCTAATTAAACTAATAATAATCTAAACTAATGGTGATAACAATAAGATAAAAGATTGTGTCTATTTAATCATGTATTACTCTCTAGATTGCTTCTCCTAGTGTTATTGCCTTGTCACCTTTGTGATGATCTGTGTAACTATTTTCTAAAGCATGAACGAATTACACGAACCCGCCGTCTACTTAGTATGCCGCTAGAGCAACGCACATGCAACGTAGTATGAAGACTATTACACGGCCCCTAGGAGTTTACTAAGTGCATGTAAAATACATTAAAAGTTGTTCAACCATATTAGGGGGCAAGGTAGTATGAAGACTGTTACCCGATGGTATCATTTCTACACAATTGTGTTTCCCTAGACATATCAACAACGCTTATTGACAGAAAGATAGTTTTCTAAGACCAAACGTGCACATTCATCACAAGAAGCAACATCATTAAGATCTACATTCTAGGTTTCGTACAATCACAAATAAACACAATAATAGGTTTAGCCAAGCATGTTAAAGATAAAGCAAGAATAATAGATCAAATAACACATAGACATATTGAATGATTAAGTAAACCTTACTTAATTAAAACATGAATTGGAAGAGGTACAATAGGGTTTTTAGGCCCTAAAATCATCTCCTACAACTGCTAAACGAACTAGGGTTCGTACCCTCTTTTTATTCTAAAGTTACACACACAAAACCCTAAATTCGGGTTTGTATATATAAGAAAATCGACGCGACGGCGTCGAGTTTTAGTGGTGACGCCATCGTAAAATGAATCTTCTAGATCTGTGTTCGAGTCGGTGCGAGTTGACGCCGTCTTGAAGTGTGTGATGCCGTCACTTAATGAGTTGTGACGGCGTCTAGTATAGCATATGACGTAGTCTCTAGGTTATGTGAGCACAAATCTTCAAGAGTCTAAGTGTTGGTCCGTAGTCTTGTCCATTTCTTCTCCAAATGAGCCCAAGTCATGTGTAATTCATCCAAATGTCTTTCAAATGAGAAATACCTGAAAATGAACGATTAAGCACCTATTTTGGGCATAAACACACGATTTTGGGGGTTAAACAACCCTGAAAAAGTGTATAAAATGACACCTCATTTTGTGTATGGATAATTTTCTAGAACTTTTCTAGCCGTTTTAGGTCCGAAAATTTGAATTTCCCAAATGTTTATTTGAAAATTAACATTTCGTTTTATTTGTAGTAAATGTTTTACATGTTTATAAAATGTCTTTACAAAAATTTTATAAAAGTTTAGGTTTAATTAAATTTCATTTGATCATAAAATGCATTAAGCATTTATTTATTCATACCATTAAGTGATATAATTATCGAAATGAAAATTTACTACTACCTCCGTCCCACATTAAGTGTCCGTTTTGACTTTTTTAAGTCTTTTTTCTTTAACTTTGACTTTAAATATGTTTGTTTGTGTTATGTAATAATTGATGCAAAATATATGAAGGGATTATGTTTTAAGTGTATTTTCATGGTTATAATTTTCTTTAAGTTTATATAACACAAATAAAAATATTTAAGGTCAAAGTTAAAGAAATAAGACCACAAAAAGTCAAAGTGGACACTTAATGTGGGACGGAGGGAGTACTAATTACTTGTTTACGTTTAATTTTACACTGAACGTTTTTATATTTTGTGATTATCAAAACGTATATGATGTGTAAAAATATTAATATTGGTTTTTAGATTTATAATTTGTCAACAAGTCTCCATTTTTGATGATTACAAAATTTAAAAACTCATTAAATGTAAAATTATTTTAAAACAAGCTATTTAGTGTCTTAATGTTATTTCTCCCCCTTTTTGTAGAATTAAAAAGACATCATCGAGAATTGCTAGTTAGATCGACGAAATAATTGCTCCCCCTTGATGTGTGTCCCCATCGTTGAGGGGCACAAGGAAGTTGCGAGCTATTGGTTTCTTGGCTACAAAAATATGTTTTGAACAATACAAAATTCTACCCATGTAGCAAGAAGGAAGGAAAAATATGACAAGTGCAAGCAAACTTCATTCATTTAAGACAATGTGTGTGAATAACACACAAGCATACATAAATAGAAAAACAAATATGCTTTAGAAGCATATTAATTACATCGTAGAGAGGAATCTAAATAGCCATAGAAGGATTTTTGACTTGCTTGCGACACAAAAGGGTTTGACGATTATTTGTAGGCATATTACGAAGTTAGTTGGTTGTTGATGGAGAGTTTTGGTGCAGAGGCGGATTGTCGAAGGGTAATCTCTTTGAACTCTAGAAGTGGATGTGGTCGAGTGAGGAGGAATTCAATCCAATTGATATCCTCACTTAAAGCAAGGAATTATTTTTGGGTGAAGATGCAACAAGGGCAATACCCAACATGGGTTTCAACTTGGTTCATGTTGAGGGTGTGTGGTAGGTTTGGAGAGTAAGGTGATGAGGGAATGTTGTTTGTTATTAGAGGAGAGATGCATGGCCAAGAGGTTTGATAGGTCTAGTAGTTGATTAATGTCATCAACTAGGCTTTCTCTACTTGGAGATGGAGGTGATGTGTGTTGAGTTTGGTTGTCACTTTGAGGTGGAACTTAAGTGTGAGTTTCATGTGAGTTGATGGGTGAGATGGGAAGTGGAGGATGTGAGACAACTTGTTGTGATGTGGGAGTGTCCTTAATGTAAGGAGTTTGGTTGTCACTTTGAGATGAAGTTTGAGTGTGAGTAACATGTGAAACTGATGGGTGAGATGGGAAAATGGAGGATGTGAGACACCTTGTGGTGATGTGGGAGTGTTCTTGATGTAAGGATTTGGTAAAGCTTGATTGGGGTGATTGTTTTCTTAAGATGGTTGATGAGGAGTAAGTGGTTTTGGCATTGGTGTAGGTAAGTTTACATTGAGCCCATTGGATGTGTTACAAGGGTTTAGTTTCTTCCTCCAAATGGGTTTCACTCATTTTGGCTACCCTTGATGGTTTGGACGTGGGTTTGTTAGGAGATGTCATTGGTGAGGATGATTGTGATGATGATGGATAAGAATGTATTTATAGTGGATGAAAGGTTTAAATTGGGAAGAATGAACCATTAAAGGATCAAATCCAAGAAATGTTTATGAATTTAAGGAAACAGTAGCTAAGTCTAGAGGGTATTTGGTTAAAAGGGAGGTGAAAATACTGTTTTACCCGCGTTTGCCCAGGCCGGTCCCCTTAATCAGGGGCCGGTCCCCTTAAAATTAAGGGGGCCGCCCTTTATGAATTAAGGGGGCCGCCTACTGGCATTTCCCAGATTTCTGAAAATTTGATTTTTCTCAAAATTTTGTGTGAGGGTTTTCTGTTTGGTGGTTAATTTGCAGCAAGTCCTCTTCTTTTTATGGCAAATTAAGATTTTTAGAGCACTAGCACTTAAGCATTCAAATTTCATACTATGTATTATAAGATGTAGGATTAACCTATTGCACATAATTTGGACATATACTATATTGAATTGTTGATGTATAGGTTGAAGAACATATGAAATAGTAAATAGATATAATTACACAAAGAATTTATCTGTTAGGGGTTAAGTTAAAAAACGAACCAAACTTTTGTGCAAATCCTAGTGTGTGCCTAAGTGCGACAAATGTGGAGTAGCGATTATTTCGACACTAAGACATGTAAAACCTAAGAAATAATCCAAGTGCTCCTTGATTTAATTTTGCTCAACCAAGATTGTCGTAAATATATATTAGATTATATACTTTTGACAACAAGTAAAAGAACATTATGCATATGTGATTATATACTTTTGACAACAAGTAAGAGAACATTATGCATATGTGAAAAATATTTTTAGCATATCTCAATAACATGTGATAATTGATTTTCATGTGCTCCTATTGTGAGAAAGACTTTTTGGAAAACAATAGATTGGGATTATTATATATATGTATAATGATATATGCATTTGAAGGTTTCATATAGGTTTTTCCTAATTTTTTTTTGTATTTTTGTGCAAAACAGAAGCCTAGACACAGAGAGAAGAAAAAAAAATTATGTTCAGTGGGTGGCCCCCTTAAAGTCTGGCCGGCCCCCTTAAAATTAAGGGGGCCGCCCCTTATGAATTAAGGGGGCCGCCACCTGTTGAGAAATTATTTCTCAGATTTTTGACAAATAGTTCATTATTAATTTTTAGTGCTGAAAACTTAGTCAATTTGTTCCATCATTCCTAGACCTAAGCGTAAGTAGTTAAATGGTTCACGTTTAAGTGGCTTAGTTAGAATATCGGCTATGTTGTCTTCCGATGAGACCTTTTCTAAAGAGATATTCCCTTTTTGAACATTATCACGAAGGAAGTGGTGGCGAATTTCTATGTGTTTAGTTCGTGAGTGTTGAACGGGATTCTTACTTAAGTCTATAGCCCCTTTGTTGTCACACATTATTGGAATATTGTCTAACCTAATGCCATAGTCTATGAGAGCTTGTTTCATCCATAGTGCTTGTTGACATGCCTTTCCGGCACTAACATATTCCGCTTCGGTTGTGGAGATAGCAAGAGCGGTTTGCTTCTTTGAAAACCAAGATGTTAAACAACATCCCATGAATGTGCAAACACCACTAGTGCTCTTGCGATCAACGTAATCTCCCGCATGATCCGAATCCGCATAAACTATTGTTTCTATGCCGGATCCCTTGGGATACCATAATCCCAAATGCATAGTGCCTTTAATGTATCGGAAGATACGCTTAACCGCTTCTAGGTGAGAGGTTTTGGGATCCTCTTGAAAGCGTGCACAAAGGCAAACACTAAACATGATATCGGGTCTACTTGCCGTTAAGTATAATAAACTACCTATCATGCCTCTATATTTGGTATTATCTACGGACTCACCTTCTTCGTCCCTTGTGAGTTTGGTTTCCGTAGACATGGGGGTTTTCATTGGCTTAGAGTCTTCTAGTCCAAATTTCTTAAGCATTTCCTTAATATATTTTGATTGATTGAAAAATATTCCATCATTTAATTGTTTTATTTGTAATCCTAAGAAAAAGTTTAGTTCCCCCATCATACTCATTTCAAACTCATCATGCATGATCTTGGCAAAGTCATCACACATTTCTTGACAAGTTGATCCGAATATAATGTCATCAACATATATTTGGACGATAATGATGTTGGAGTCTTTCTTTTTAGTGAAGAGAGTGTTATCTACCATTCCCATAGAATAATTATGTTTAATAAGAAAGGCTTTTAGTCGATCGTACCAAGCTTTTGGAGCTTGTTTTAGACCATAAAGAGCTTTCTTAAGTTTATAGACATAATTAGGTTTTGCGAAGTCAATGAATCCCGGAGGTTGTGCCACGTAAACCTCCTCATTGATAACACCGTTAAGGAATGCACTCTTCACATCCATTTGGTATAACTTAAAATCTAGTGCACAAGCATAAGCTAAAAGTATTCTTATGGACTCTAGTCTAGCTACGGGTGCATATGTTTCATCATAATCAATTCCTTCTTGTTGATTATAACCTTGGGCGACCAACCTAGCTTTGTTTCTTGTTACGACCCCATTTTCATCGAGTTTATTTCTATATACCCATTTTGTTCCTATAATGGTCATATCCATGGGATTTGGGACTAGTTCCCAAACATCATTTGTTATAAATTGATTTAGTTCCTCTTGCATGGCCATTACCCAATTTTCATCTTTTAGTGCCTCATTTATATTTTTAGGTTCTATTGTTGAAATAAAGCAAAAGAAATTGCTTTTCTCTTGAGCTTGCGACCTAAGTGTTCTTTGATTTAGATTACCAATAACATTTTCTAGGGGATGACTTTTAGATTCTTTAATGTTTATTATTTGATTATTTTCTAATGAAATGTCTTCAAGATCATTGCCTATGGGTTTTGTTTTACTAACCTCAATAGCTTCTTCTTCGACTAATTCATCATCTTCCAATGGTGATGTTTTAGGTGGAGGAGGAGTCTCATCGAAAGTTACATTTAATGATTCTTCTACTTTCATTGTTTGTTTGTTAAGTATTATGTAAGCTTTACTATTTTGCGAATATCCTAGGAAAACACCTTCATACGACTTTGGGTCGAACTTGGTTAGGTAATCTTTTGTATTAAGAATAAAACATTTACTTCCGAATACTCTAAAATAGTTAAGGTTTGGTTTCCTTCCTCTTAACAACTCGTATGGAGTTTTTCCCAAAATACGTCTAATAGAAACTCTATTAATTATATAAGTTGATGTATCGATCGCATTGCACCAAAATTTTTGAGGAATGGATTGTTCATTTAACATGGTTCTACTCATTTCTTGTAAGGTGCGATTTTTTCGTTCTACTACCCCATTTGATTGTGGAGTACGAGGAGCGGAAAAATTGTGAGATATCCCATTTAAATCACAATATTTTCCAAATTGTACTTCATTATCAAATTCCCGACCATGATCCGTTCTAATTGATACAATAGAACATCCTAATTTGTTTTGGATCATTTTGCTAAATATTTCAAATTCTTCGAAGGCTTCGGTTTTATTTGCTAAGAATCTAGTCCAAGTGTATCGAGAATAGTCATCTACAATTACTAAGGTATAACGATTTCCTCCATAGCTTCGTATGGCGGAGGGGCCAAACAAATCCATGTGAAGTAGTTCTAAGCATCTAGTTGTTGAGACTATATTTTTGGCCTTGTGACTTACGTGAGCTTGCTTTCCAACTTTGCAAGCATCACAAAAATGTTGGTCGTATTTAAGTTTAGGTAGATTTCTAACTAATTCTTTAGACGCTAATGATTGAATTAGTTGCATATTAGCATGACCTAATCTTTTATGCCATAGTGTGGAATTTTCGTCTAATGTTGCAAGGCATATTTTGTCTTCCGGTTTATTTCCTAGTTTCATTACATATAATCCTCCTTTCCTAATTCCTTTACCTATAACTTTTTCGTTTTTGATTATTTCGCTATCGTGTTCGGTAAATATTACTTTGCACTTATTATCACATATTTGACCTATACTAAGCAAGTTATAAGTTAAGTTATCTACGTGCTCAACATTTTCAATTATTAAGGAGTCTTGAGAAATCGTACCTTTGCCTATGATTTTACCGCATATGTTGCTTCCGAAAATTATGTTACCTCTGTTGTATGCTTTGAATGAAGAAAACAACTTTCGATTACCGGTCATGTGTTTTGAACATCCACTATATTTAATCCATTCATCAGGTTCAAAGTTTACTCCTAAGCATATTTCATCGGGCGCTTGAGCTATAAGGCAAGCTTCATCTTTTGTCTTTTCCACCTCATCTTCTCCATTGTCGCTCCATACTCCTCCAATGAATGCTCTTTGATCGGTGTTGTTTGGCGGCTTTGAACATTCTCTAATGAAATGATTTGGGTCACCACATCTAAAACATTTTCTTTCACTTTTATCATAACCAATATTTCTACTTCTTTGGAATGTTTTTCTATCGCCTCGTGGTTGTCTTGCAAATCTTCCTCATCTCTTGAAGAATTTCTTGAATTCCTTTACGGCCATAGCATACTCTTCGTCTTCACTATCGGAACTTGAGCTATCTTCATCACTTACTACCTTTTTCACTTTTAATGCAAGTGATCTACTTTGTTCTTTCTTGCCTTTAACCGTTTCTACATATTTCTTAATTACTTCTTATAAACTTTCAAGTTTTCCAAATTAGTTCGTCAAGAGATAAGGTAGTTAGATTCTTTGGGGGGGGGAAATCTCTTTCCAATTCGCCGTGACTTTCGCGACGCCATTTGGAATGTAGACCCTAAGAAATTTCCTACACAATTCTTTGCTAAAAAACTTTCATCCAAGAGCTTTTAGACTAGTAATAATATGTTTAAATATTAGCAAATGCCATTATCTATTGATTCTCTTCCGGAATCATAAATTATTCATAAGTTGAACAAGAGATTTATTTTGTTTAGCTTCTTGGCTTGAATATAACCTTTGATGAGTGATTAGTAAGTATCCCAAATTTCTTTTACGTTATTGACACATAAAAATTCTTCGTTTCTTACGTGGCAAAGCATTATAAATTACCATTTTAGCTTCATTATTTTTTGCAAGTTTCTTTTTAAGATCATCATCTTGTTTATGAAAAGATACAATTTCATCCTTTTTAGTTTCGGGATTAAATTAAATAGGAGGAAAATCACCATCGGTAATAACATGCCAAAGATCTAGATCTTTTGACTTCACGTAAGTTTCAAATCTATTTTTCCAATAAATAAATCTATCACTTTCAAAAAGTGGTGGTCTTTGCATAGATTGCCCTTCTAAATATTTTTCCGATTCCATAGATCGATTCAAGTTTTAAAATACAAGTTATTTTAAAAATCTTGTTTAACGTGGCTCTGATACCAATTGTGGAAAACTAGAAGGGGCGGTTGAATAGTTTACTGATTTTTAATTTAATATTTAAAATTTGTTTATAAAAACTTAGATTCGACTTTTTATGAATTCAATACTTGCACAATATGAACAATGTAAGTATGTAGAAGTAAATAAAAGATAAGAGTTGGAAAGATCAAACCGCAACACAAGGATTTATAGTGGTTCGGTTACGAAGCTCTTCTTCAGCCTACTCCACTCCCCGAGCACCAAACTCGAGAGTTTTCTTCACTATGTCAACAAGCTCTCTTATGGCGGAGAAAACCGTACACAACGTTGCTTATATCAATTTTTGACACTAAGCTAGATGTCGAGTTCTAATCTTAGCTAGAACTAATCTATCACAACACAACTTCACGACTAGTTCATGACTTCACAACTTCACAACTACTTCACAACTTCACTACACAACTTATCTTCAGACCTTGATCACGACTACACAACTTCTTCAATCTTCACAACTTCACACCTTCACAACTTCTTCTCACCACACTACTTATATCACATCTATCTAACACTACTAAAAAGGATCACCAAGATCCAACTATACTTACAACAATCACCAAATCCTAACAACTACACAACTTTACAAGATTTACAAAAGATTACAAGGTATGTTATGGATGCAACAAGATTGCAATATGGATTTTGGGGTGTAATACTTCTTTACTAGATGATGGAAGTATTCTTATTTTGCACTTGAGGAATTGAGCTTGGATCACTTGGAAACAAAGCTAAATGATTAAATGATCAAAGGATTTTAGAGAGTATATATGGGCTGTTTTTAAGCAGAAAGAATGAGTGCAAAAGATAAGAAAAACGTTAGGGAATAGTCCAGTATTTATAGGACAGACTGGAGGAGCGGGGTCTATGGCCGGGCCCCTTAAATAGGGTGCCGACCCCCTTAAAATTAAGGGGCCGCCCATGTAATTAAGGGGTCCGCCCCTTATTCAGATGCTCCTTTTTTGTCCTATTCAGAGGAGGTATTTACTGGACCATTTCTAGCCGTTTTAGGTCTGAAAATTTGAAATTCAAAATGTTTATTTTGAATAAAACATTTCTTTTAAATGTAAAAAATATTTTGAGATGTTTATAAAAAGTTTACAACATTTTATAAAAGTTTTATTTGATCATAAAATGCATCAAACATTTGTTTATTCATACCTTGGAGTGATATAAGGTTGAAATGAATATTAACCACTAATTACTTGTTTATGTTTTAGTTTTTCATTGAATATTTTTATATTTTGTGATTATCAAAATGTAAAGATGTGAAAAATATTAATAATGTTTTAGGCATTATTTCTATCAACATATCATACAGATTGTATAGATCAATAACAATAAACATGTGTGTTTCTCAAACATTGAGTCATCGATATTGATTGATGTTTTTAGGAATCACCTTATTTTAGCAAAATTTCTACCTGTATTTTTCTGCATATTTTTGTCTATATTTAGTTTTCCGTTGGTTGCTGGCAAGTTTCCATTCCTTTTAGCAAGATTAAGTTATGAAATTCGTTTATCCTTGTCAAAAGTATGGTCTTTGGTTTCTGTTAAAACCATTGTGAACTATTGTTCATGCCACAATGACATTTTTCTAAGAAAATCAACTCACAAATGAAAGCTCAACTTGTATCTTGATGCAATTTGTTAAAAAGTTCATATCTAGAGCGAACTTATCTCATAAAATAAATTTTGAAAGTGAAGCAAAACGTGATCATACCTAGCTTACAGGTCTTATTAGCAAGAACACCTAGATATCGCGTTACTCGATCAAGTTTTGCATTAGAGTAATCCTGAAGTTCAATGGCTTCTTGTCTCAATCCTACATAATCTTCTCTTGCATGCTGTCAATGTAGTATAATAACTCAGTCGATGTGAAAAGAACGTATAAAAACTCAATTAAAACAATACTACTCTACAGAGCATATCACTTGCAAAACTACAAAGCATATACTATGGTCAAAAGTCATATTGCCTGATTCTTTAAGAATCAGTGGAAGGCACTGTTGTCATCAATTAATATATCCACCCTCAAGTTCACAGTAAATGTTAAGGTAGGCCTCAAATGGTTGAAAAGAAAAAAAAAAACCAAATTTCCCCCCCCCCCCCCCCCCCCCATATCGACCATGGATCCACCAAAAAGTTTAATAATCTCCACACCTTTGTAATTTTTTATCATCCTGTTCAAAATAATTATAACTGAATTCACAGGTTTATATTGAGGTTTTAAAATAAGCCATAAAAAGTAAGCTCATGAACTTACATAAGACACAAAAATGCTAATCTATCAAAACCAAACTCAATTAAGCAAGAATCTTGAAGCAATACAAAATGAAAAAAAAGATCCAAACCCACTTCATTAAAATCAAAGATCCAAATGGGGTTTCAATATCTAACAAAACTCATAATTATCTTTAGTAAAACCACATAAAAATCAAAACTTTAATATACACAATAAATAAAAATATACATTCATTAACTAGTAAAAAACAAAGAACACACAGTCCTGAACTCCTGATTAATTGATTCTTGTCAACACCTTGTTATAATTTCAGGAAAAAAATAAAATTTATATATATATTTTTATCTTTTGTTATTTTTTTCTGGCAATTGTTTGATCCTAATAAGCTGATAAAAAGCCCCTAACTTTCAAAGTGAGCATATAAAACATAAGCCGAAACCAAGTAAACTCATAGACTCAAAAACCAACAACATGATTAGCTTTATATTTCATAAACAAATATAATCAAAAAAATCAGACCTTAAAAATCCACACTCCGTCAAAGAAGTCCTCAAGAATATCAAGCCACTTAATATACCTGTTGAAAATTATCATCTTCTTTAACGAAACTATGAAATTTTATAAAAAGAAACCACCTTGATCGATTGATCTTTTTTGCAATGAAAAGATTGAAGACAAAGCATCTACTGTTTTTGGTTTGTAGATCATGGTGCAGCGTTTTGCTTGTGTGTGTGTGTTTGTGTTTTTTTTGTTTGGTGATTGTGAGAGAGAGATCTAGAAAGAGGGAAAGAGAAAGATCGGTGGCACTGGATTAAAGAGAGAGAAAGACACGTGTTATACCGGGTTGGGTTTATAACAAAAAAAAGCTTGATGGTTCGGGTTAGCATCGAATTTATAATAATAAAAAGATAGATTGGTTCGGTTGGTCCAACTTTATTGATTAAATATGCAAAGATCTGAATTTTTTTTATATTAAAATATACCCAATGATCCACTGTTTTATATATTTATATATATAATATATATATATTATATATAATATATATATAATATTATATATAATACTAATATATAAATCTATATATATAAATATACTAGTTTATACGTAACCCTCCCCGACGGGCGGTTTTCCACTTCTAATGTTAATTAGTTTTATTGTTACTTTAAGTGTGCAGTTGTTGGATTTTTAAGACGATGTGATGGAACATTTTTAAAGCGTTTGACGGTTTTACGTAACCCGCCCAATGGGCCTAGTTAATACTGCTGCTCATATAAGAGTTAATGCTACTCAGTCATGTTAGTACTGCTCAAGAACTTCAGATAAAAATGCTAAGTGTTTACTACTGCTAGTACACAGTTAGTACTGCTAGTGTAAAGTTACTACTGCTAGTATATATTAGTGTTGCTCAGAGACTTAGAAGAAAAATTGCTAAGTAGTTACTACTGCTAGTACAAAAGTTACTACTGTTAGTATAAAGTTAATACTGTTGAAGAAGTTAATACTGTTAGTGAGAAGTTAGTACTGCTGAGTTAGTTAGTACTGCTTATGTGATTTATATGAGTTATTTGTGTAAATGATGTGTGTAACTTATTTGTTTAAAAGATTGATATTCTTAGGAAAGTATTGTAAGTCGTTTAGGACTCCTTGGTGTATAAAAGGAGGTTCTAGGACATAAAGTTTGATACGAGTCATTCATAGAATTATCATAGCTTCAAGGTCTTTGTAACCCTAATACTTTGAGAGTATTCGTATTATTAATAATATTGGAGCTTTTGTTTGTTGAATTATATGTTCATATAATTACTGTTTCCACTGATAATCTTCTTAATATTAAAGATATAGATTCGCAAAATCCTTATATACATTCAAACAAAGTTTCTACTATAGTTGTGTTAGATTTATCTAATATAACTAAACCTTAAACAAGCATTAAGGAATTTGATCTATTAAAGTGGGACCAACAATAATAATATAGATAAGACTAAGTAGACACAATTACAATGGTTGAAAAGTCCGTATATATCTTTTACGATGGAACAGTCATTATCAAGGTTCCATTAAGTGAGGACTGATGAGGACACGTCTATAAGAAGAAACGATTTATAAATTGGCTGAAGCAAGTTTCTAAATAGCATGTCAAATTGTCAAGTTCAAACTTGCTCACAAAAAAATGGGACACGGATAAATAAATAAATAGAAAACATACAAAATCATCCTAATGTTTATGAATAATATTAGGTTTGGTGAAAAGTAGTTGCTGCATGACATTGCTCAGTTTCTTCGTGTCATACTAAGTCACTAAACCACGATGTTCCCTAAAGCATTGTCTGAAAAACAGGATACTTGTTTCAAAATTTTCAAGTCGTTGAACCAATTACATATAGGAAAGAGGTATAAAGTTTAGAGTAATACCTGAAAGAAATCATTTGCAAAATGTTAAGACAGACCCCACAATCCATATATGGCGGCCGGGATTACAAGCCGTAAAGATGAAATAGCCATGCCGCAAACCACTCTTTCAAAGGTATCCTCCAAGTCATCGCTTCTTATTCTAATTCTAAATTCATATATACATTTTTCTGGATTAACTAAATGTATATATATAATACAAAGAGAACAATAAAAGTTGAGCATGATACCTTTTTATCTTCCTTTGCCTGAAAATTTGTGAAACTGCTTCCCTTGTAAGGTTGTCCGAATACCAGTACAAAAGTTGCAGGTGCACACAACCTGCATCAAATATTGTTTAGGGTTTAGGGTTAAAGGTTTGGGGTTTTTGGTTTAGGGTTATCTTTTTGTTTTCTTATATTATTTTTTGATGTAAAATTGTAAATCCCTTCAACTTAGATATATCCGTCATTCACAACTATCCGAAGCAAGGGATTTTGATACTTTAGGCTTAATTTAGAATTCAATTTCTTTTGGAAAAACATAAAGAATTGCAGCATCCTTTGTAAAGGACCTATTGTGTGGTTTATGTGTAAACGGGCTGGTTTAATCAAGGCTTTCATGCTAGTTAAATGGCTATAACTTCTAAGCATATGTGTGGGTAACCATGTTCTCATTATTCATAAATACATGTTTCCATTATTCATAAGTAAATATCAATTTTAACTAACCTGAAGAGGACGCCCGTTGCATAACTCATAGTAGCCTAAGCAATTAGGAAAAGATACACAATCCCATTATTTTAGCATTTGGATAATCTCATTATGGAACTCCAAGTTATCATGTTTTGCCAATATCCATAACCAGCTTCCTTAGAAAACCTATGTACGTTGGAAACAATAAACTTACCAGATGTTTGCTCTTTCATGATCTTAATTTTGAGAACGCAAAATGGTGGTTTATACTATGAGAACTCGTTAGCCCGTGAAAGATGAAAATAGTTGTTGTCCTAGAGGGTTTACGTCACTCCCTTTAGTTTGTATTAGAAGAAATTTTGATCTTTTGGATTTATTATTTTATTTTCATTTGATTTTGGCTTGCTTTTCTTCTTCTCGGTGTTACTTATAAATAATAGCAATAGGGTCAATAAGCTTTTAATTCTTAATGTGACTAATACTTACGCCTTATATGTATGTTAGGAGAATATTTATTTTGTTGTTATTTGGGTTTCTTTTACTGAATTGATAATAAGAAATTCAATCTTGGGTAGGCAAATTACTGAAGCATGTAAAGACTATTTTAATTATTAATCATGTGGCCATGACTGTTATTAATGACAGTAATAGTGAATTGGATTGCAATATTGGATATCTAGTTTGCTAATATATACGACATAAACTCAGAATTTTAAGCGTATGTTTATCAGTTGATTGAATCTAGGATCTTAGGTACTTCTATTTGTATCACAAATTTTTTTACAGCTGAAACACACATACATAATCGTAGCTTGCAAGATTCAATAGTCAATTATGAGTTACTATATTATATAGCAATTAGGTCTTCATTTCAATAATTTAAAGTGTTAACTAGGATGTCTAATACAAATTTTGATCATGCCAATTCAATAAATTATAAGGGAAAATCTGTCGATTGAAGACAATTTATACTAACAGATCGGGGGTGATAGTTTTGGTTGCATATATACTACATCTTTGAGTTCTATTGCATATCACCTTTCTTTTTTAGTGGCTGCTGTTGTTTTTGGGTATGTTCCCAGGTCAGGTCAAGGGGGTTTTGTTTTTGTTGCCAAATGGACATTTTAAGCATGTTTCCTCTTAAGGTGTGTCCAATATGTTTTTTGGTATCTTATGTTTTGGTTTTTTATGTGAGTTGTTTTTTGTAGTTTTTTAGCTAGGTTATGTAGTTTTATGTCTGTGGGTTGTAAGTAATTTCATACTAAACTTTCAAAGAAATTTAGTGATATATTTGACATGTCAACCGTATTTTTCCTAAAACATCAAGTACCACAAATTTGAGGACCCCATCTTACCCAACCAAAAGCGAACAAAAGATTGTTGTGTTTCCTAACGGCACTATGGCTACTGGAGGCGGCTGAGCTAAGTTGAAATCGGATATCACTCCAAGGATCCAACCAGCAGTTCCATCCCTACCTGCAACCTGATAAACACAACACTATTCATAAACAAACGCACCAAAAAAACGACATTTCTAAAAAGATATAACATTAAACAAACTTACAATAATTCTTAACTTCTTTTGAATTTCCGAGGCTAATGAATCCCCATCACTTAAGCTTTTCCAAATTCACTAATAGCTAATGCATTGTCTATCAGGTCCATAATCACTTTAAATGGAAGACACCAAAAACCCCCAACCAAACACAATTACTGGACAAGCGAGAACATGTAATTGCTTCTCAACTTGCACATCCCGTAACGACACATAATTTGGTATCAAAAATTCCTTTAGAGTAATATCTTTTGAATCACAAGTTATAGTCCTATTGCTGTGAGAATATTTCCATCCCATCAGATTCAAATTCAATTCCCGATTTACATGCGGGCATGTTAGATTTTAAAAACTGGTCTTGTATAAGGTTTGCATGAGACAAATGATATTGCTAGTTTTTGAAACATAAAGAGAGTATATACCATCTTCGCCTACTTCTACATTCCCAAGATCACCAACATGACGATGCTCATCATCAGAAATAGTACTCGTATTTATATTTATCTTTAATATGACCTTTCCTCTGCATCCTCAAATAATAAGAGATGTTTCAAACTTCATACATTTGTTTTTTTAATATTATCAGTTATCAGTACACTTAATATGCGCGTGAAGTGAATACTTATTAATGTGCGGTCGTCGTAGGACTTCTACACGAGAAGTTTTACAACTCCCTAGGCAGTGCACCTAATCGTTGTAGTGTAGTATAGGCAAGACTCGGGGTTGTTTATCGTTCACTCGAGGAATAGGTTGGGAAGGCTTGATCACGGTCTAACAGAATTCTAAGGGTTGAGGGAAGATTCTTTTTGTATTTTTGTATTTTATGAAAGCAGGTAAAATCATATAATTGAGAGAGTGGTTTGGTTTTAGCTATTAAACTAAATAATAATCTAAACTAATGGTGATAACAATAAGATAAAAGATTGTGTCTATTTAATCATGTATTACTCCCTAGATTGCTTCTCCTAGTGTTGTTGCCTTGTCACCCTTGTGATGATCTGTGTAACTATTTCCTAAAGCATGAACGAATTACACGAACCCGTCGTCTACTTAGTATGCCGCTAGAGCAACGCACATGCAAGGTAGTATGAAGACTATTACACGGCCCCTAGGAGTTTACTAAGTGCATGTAAAATACATTAAAAGTGGATCAACCATATTAGGGGGCAAGGTAGTATGAAGACTGTTACCCGATGGTATCCTTTCTACACAATCACGTTTCCCTAGACATATCAACAACGATTATTGACAGAAAGCTGGTTTTCTAAGACCTAACATGCACATTCATCACAAGAAGCAACATCACTAAGATCTACATTCTAGGTTTCATACAATCATAAATAAACACAATAATAGGTTTAGCCAAGCATGTTAAAGATAAAGCAAGAACAATAGATCAAACAACACATAGACATATTGAATGATTAAGTAAACCTTACTTGATTAAAACATGAATTGGAAGAGGTACAATAGGTTTTTAGGCCCTAAAATCGTCTCCTACTGCTGCTAAACGAACTAGGGTTCGTTCCCTCTTTTTATTCTAAAGTTACACACACAAAACCCTAAATTCGGGTTTGTATATATAAGAAAATCGACGCGACGGCGTCGCGTTTTAGTCGTGACACCGTCGTAAAATGAATCTTCTAGATCTGCGTTCGAGTCGGTGCAAGCTGACGTCGTCTTGAAGTGTGTGACACCGTCACTTAATGAGTTGTGACGGCGTCTACGCATATGACGCCGTCTTTAGGCTCTGTGAGCACAAATCTTTAAGAGTCTTGGTGTTGGTCCGTAATCTTGTCCGTTTCTTCTCCAAATGAGCCCAAGTCACGTGTAATTCATTCAAATGTCTTCTAAATGAGAAATACCTGAAAAGGAACGATTAAGCATCTATTTTGGGCATAAACACACGATTTTAGGGGTTAAACGACCTTGAAAAAGTGTATAAAATGACACCTCATCAGTCAAGTTTAGACTCCTCTAGCCTACCCAGCTTTAATTTTAGTTAAGGCTTTGAGGAATTGTTTGGTAATGGTTATTTAAGTAACCTAATAGGTTAACATGTTCTATTACAATTGATCATGAGCATTATTATACAAACAATGTAATACTTACTGTGTTTGAATACTACTTGGAGACCCGTGACCGTGGTGGAGAAAATTCGAAGAATAGATATCACGGGATGGAGAGTAAAATGTTGTCCTTTGGTGGTTAGAAATGACGTTGATTATCTCAGTCCTGGTATTTTTACCCATTGTTACGTTATTGTTTCGAGGTTCAATGTACCATTCGCAGTGTTATCAAACAAATTGAGAGTATTAGGAGAGTTTTCTAGAGGGCAGCGAGAGAAAAAAATGGAATGGGTTAAATGGGATACCATTATTTCTTCTTAAGGGGTGTGGTAGAGTGGCTAGCAAGGGGTGTTTTAAAATTAGGTCTTTAAAGGCAAAAGCATGGGCTTCAATGGGTAAGTGGTAGTGGAGATTTTGTGGGGAGCAAGACACGTTATGGGTAAAGATAACAAAACTATTTATGGGTATGATGGGGGGCTAAGAGATGTATATTTACGTACTGACGGGGCAGGCGGGGTATGTGGAATGATATATTACGGATGGGGTTTGATATGCATAAAGTGGGAGTAAGTTTAACTTCATCTATTGTGAAAAAGGTGGGTTGTGGGAATAATACATATTCTTGGCTAGAAATATGGGTTAGGTGAATGAAGATAGTGTGATAGATATTCTAGATTATATCATTTAGATAGGAAAAAGGATGTAGAGGTGGCGAAGTGGGTGCTTGGATTGATGGGGTGTGGTCATTGGAGTGGAACTGGTTAAGGGAACCAAAAGGGAAGGGGTTGTAGCGAATTGGGAGAATTGATAGGAATCTTAAATATAATAAATTTGTCTCATTATATGAGAAAAACAATGAGAGAATTTTTGGCATATTTCTTCTCGTTTTCTTTTCTCCTTTTTTTCAAAAAACATGGCAATGCAACTCTTTTCTAATTTTCTCTCATCTTTAAAAAAAATTCTTTCTAAATAAAAACTCGTAAACAGAGTGTTAATACTTATACAAACACATTAATAAATTTAATTTTATTACATTTTCAAAATACCATAAGTATTTTATGGTATATGTAGAACCGGAAAGGGGGTGAATACGATCTTTTCGACTTCTTTGAAGTTTACAAAACTTCAAGTCTCAAAGAAACCGAGTAGTGTAACAATCTACTTTACAACACAACCAATAAGTAGAGATAGAGAGAGAACAGAATGAGGGTTTATACTATTCGTACGTCTAGTTGTGAATCCATGACACCTATATTGTTCACTACTAAAATCCTTATGGTTGACTATAAAACGTTATCGACTTCACTCCACCGATATGTGTAACACCCCCAAAATATTTAGCAGTGGAAAGGTAACCGGGGGTGTTACTTCATAATACATAAGCACTAGATAAAAGAGAACGACCTCTATATGAGCTGTTTAAAAGATATCCTCGTTGATACATTTAAAAATAAATAAGTTTTAACAAGTGGTCCCATAAGTTATCAAAAGAAAATCATAGTTTTAATACAACGAGAATAACTTAGTGCAAGTGAAATCCATGAAAAATAGTCTTGATGAATGATGACTCCAATGCACTTCAAATACGTCATTACGAGTTAAGCACCTGAGAAATACATGCTTAAAAATGTCAACATAAAGTTGTTGAGTTTATAGGTTTAAGTAAGTTATAAGGTTGGACCGCAAAATACCAAATTGTATGATAATTGTAACACATACAATATCAAAAAAATTAATTACTATTGCACTAAGCTCATGACACCAAAGCTACAATAAAGTTATGTATGCAAATTAATGCAAAGTAAATTGCCCGAGTAGGTGTTCAACCCTCAACACCTAAAGTTCCGACATGGTATACGTCTGTTAGTTCAGTAACTCCAAAACAAGTAAGC
>BQNB010125689.1:0-15129 GCA_026074375.1 Tanacetum coccineum | reverse complement strand
AACTCTTATCTTTTATTTGCTTCTACTTATTTACATTGTTCATATTGTGTAAGTTTTGAATTCACAAAAAGTCGAATCTAAGTTTTTATAAATAAACATAAATATTAAATCAAAAAGCGGTAAACTATTTAACCCCCCCCACCCATCTAGTTTTCCACACCGTACCTTCGTCAAGTGTTGCGACTTGAGCCTTGGGGACAAGGCTCTTCTAACGGGAGGAGACTGTAACATTTCACATTTTCAGGTCATTTACGACTTCAATTATTCAATTATTTAATTTTAGGATTTTGCGCGTTTACTTTTAATTTTTACCGTTAAACTAAATCGCGTAAACTAAAAATGAGCGTTTAACGTAAACGGGTATCAAACAAGTAAATGTTTACATCAAGTAAGTGTTATAAAGTTATTAGGATGATAATTTATAACTTTACACTTTTTATTTTTATTGGTTACGTAAAACGTTTACGTAAAGCAATAAAACTATGGTTTTGCTTGCATGGCAAACCATGAGCTCATTTTGAATTCAACAAGTAATCACTAATACTCCTAATACTCAAAAATCTCTTAAATACTCACTCACCTCACCTTAAAACCGAATTCATACTTACATACACCTACAAGTTGAAATTAAATCATCCTACACCTCCACTAACACTAATAAATAATGTTACTTGTTAACCAATGGATCAAACAACCATTTTTACCCAATGTGTGTCCCCCTTGCTTGCAAAACCCACGGTTAGAACCACAAGGCAAGAAAGAAAGCCAAACCAAGCATGTTAACATTGTCTAATCATTCTTACAAGACACAAAAGTATGTACCTATCCCTAGTCTTGTACTAAACACATTAACAACATTCCTTGTCCCCTCTTTTGACCCCAAACTTACGGTTAAGAGAAGCAAGCAAGAAAAACCATATCTTAAGCCAAGTCTCATCAATGTTCCAAAGAGAACAACATGTTTCCTAAACCTAAAACCTCAAATAATATTATACTAAACCTAACATGTCCTTAAATAATTAAAAACCTACATTGTTCCCTCTTTGAAGCCTTAAACCTGTCGAAACCATGCACCACCCAAAACCATTTATTGGCTTGATAAGAGAAGTATTCTAGGACTTAACTTACTATATATATGTCTCCTTAACCAACACATTCCATTTCTTACCACTCACAATCAAAATTCACTCACAAACTCTCTCAAGATCACTCATCTCTCACTCTCACTTACGGCATACAAACACACAATCTAATACTTTGTAACTTTGGTTTCTAACCTAGTACAAGTATCCCAAGATCATAAGTAAGCATACATAAGATACATTGGAAGCTCGGTTGGTTTGTGTAAGGGTATACAAGCGACACGAAGCTAGGGTTTTCTTCGAGATATTAGGGTTTTCCTCTAAGGGTTTTCGAACTAGGATTTGAGCTATAAGGGTTTAATATTGTTCCTCACTTATCAAGAATTCATTTAAAGGTTGCCTAAACCCTAATCTTTTCAATATTTTCATTTCATGTGTTATATAATTATTGTGTAATTAGATCATCACCTAGTAAACTTTACAAGTTATAAAATGAGTTTTTATGTTGGGTCATAGTTCGAACAATATATGTATATGTTGTTATGATGATTAAGACTCATGTTATAATAGAGAAACACATCTTACAAAAAGTATTAGGTAATTTACGAAATGAGTAAATGAATTAATGATGAAAGATTTATTTATTAAGATTATAAATAAATAAATATGTTGGATTTATTCCTTAGACAATATGGACATATTATGATATAGAGGACTTATTATATACATAAGATATGTATTGTATAAATTAGAGGACTTGTAATAATTTATATAAGTTATTAATACCTAAAACAAGTTTATTTAAAAGTTATAAACACCTTTCGAATTTACTGTAGCAAACAGTACCTGGGAGAAATTATTTTATTATTTTATAAAATATTACATACAATGAAGATCGTAAGCATATATGAAACTTAAAAATCCGATAAATAACGAAGGAGTTATGATGTTTACAAGATTTACAATTATAAAAGTATTTTTATAAAAGAAAGTTATAAAAATAATACAATTTGAATTTAAGTTAAATATTTGATATTTTTTTGTAAAAGTAGACTTCATAAGGATTATGAATATGTAAGAAACTTGAAAAACCAATGGGTAATAAATTAGTTATGACTTTTTCATGTTTAATGAATAAAATAACCAAAAGTAAGTTTATAAAAGTAATTTTATAAAAACCTATTACTGTTCATTACAGTAGGCTGATGGGAAATATTTTTGTTTGATAAAACTTTGAATTACGAAGACGTGGGCGAAGGAATCACTAAAAACCGAATTAAAACGAACGAGATATGATTTTTATACGATTTCTATAATTAATATTTATAAAAAGTATTTTTATAAATTTATACCTACTGTTACTGTTCATAACAGTAAAAATAAATATAATGAATGTAATAATTTGTTAGATTTTTCAAATACGAAACCATACATATAAAGAACGTATTAAACGGAGATAAAACGAATAAATTACGACATTTTCAATATTACAACAATTAATTATATAAAAGTAGTTTATATAATTTATTAAATTAATTAAATGTTACTGTTCATCAGTAACTTAATATTTACAAATATGATATTTTAATATATCTTTCAAATACAAAGCCACTGGTATAAAGAATATGCAAAACGGAATTGAAACGAAAAAGATATAAGGTTTATAAAACCTTATGCACTATTTTTATACTTGTGCACTATTTTTGTGAAATCAATTAAACTAATTATATAATGTTATTATATAATTATCTAAAGGTGATAAAACAATTACTTTTCATAAACGACAAATTGTTGGCCAATTATAACATTTTCACAATACGGATTCATGAACATTTATTTTACAAATGCAAATCAAATTGTTTAATTTTATAAATTAAACAAACACTTTTAGGTGGTGATGTAACTATATAGAATTATGTATGGCATTGGTTATTCAAAGTACATAGTATTCATACGACCTGTGTTTAATTAGGTTGCATTCGGACTTCGCTTGTCGATTCACCCACTTGATTTATTTCATTCACTTCATTTGTTGAGGTGAGTTCATAGCCCCATGTTTTACTATATCAATGATTTACAACTTTTAGGGTGAGAAACATGTTTTGTTTTACAAATTGGACGTAAGTGTACGCTTTATCATGATTATGTGTTTGCCTAAGTAGCGATAACCCTCTGAGCCCATTATCATAAACTGTCAATTACTTTGTGTGAGCGCGAATGTTATAAATAGATCTATTTAAAGTTGACATCCCCATCCGGGTGAGTAGCTCTCACTGGTGTCACATAGTGAACCAACAGATGTATACCATGTCGGATTCGGATGTTACGGGTTAGAATATCATTACGGGCAATGTAGGCAATTTATATTGCAATTCATACATGTCGAGCTTCGGTGTCATGAGCTTAGGGAAACGTAATTACATTTGTGATGTTTGGATATGTTGCATTATCATACACTTGAAAACCTTACGGTCCTACATTACATTTACATAAACCTATGAATTCACCAACTTTATGTTGACATTCTTAAGCATGTTTTTCTCAGGTCAATGAGGCACGAGGTGCTAAGGATACATTAGGATAGTCTTTTAGGAGTCATGCATTAAAGATTTGGAGTCATTACATGTTGGGATATTGTTATGATCTAAAATCTTTGTTATCAAGTATTGAACAATTTAAGCCATTGTGCTTTGTATTAAACAATTTCAATAAATCCAATGTATTGTATTTTAAACGACTCTTTTAGATGTCGTTCTCATATCTTATGCTATTGATCTTTGAAGTAACGCTCCCGGACACATCATTCCGCTGCGACCTAATTTAGGGGTGTTACAATATCCTCATCACTCAAGAACTTATGCATAACTATCATCGTTATATGGGTCCTCCTTGTTATGCTTTTAAGATTGATATCCAGAAGGCGTATGACACGGTTGATTGGAGGTTTTTGGGGTGTGTCTTAAAACGTTTTGCTTTCACCCTTTAATGATCAAATGGATTATGACATGTGTTACGTCTACATCATTCTCCATTTGTGTTAATGGAGATGTTCATGGTTTTTTCAAGGGTAAACATGGGGTGAGACTGGTTGATCCTCTTTTTTTGTATTTATTCACGCTTGTTATGGAAGTTTTGACGCTTATTTTGCAAAGACGTGTTAGAGCTTCTCATTTGTTCAGGTACCATAAACATTGTAAGGACCTAGATCTTATTAATGTTTGCTTTGCAGATGATTTATTTATCTTTAGCTGGGATTATGTGGAATCTGCCCGTGTCATTATCGAGTCTCTTGATGAGTTCAAGAGTGTTTTGGGTTTAGTCCTGAGTCTTCCAAAGAGCACGGTGTTTTTTTGTAATGTCAAGAATCATGTGAAAAGTACTATTCTTAATGCTATGCCTTTTTCTGAGGGCACTCTTCTAGTTATTTATCTTGGAGTGCCGTTGATTTCATCAAGACTCTTAAATCAAGATTGTAAGTTTCTGTTTAAAAAGGCTAGGAATAGGATTGGAGATTGAAAGAACAAATCCTTATCTTTTGCGGGTAGGCTCCAATTATGTAAATCGGTAATATCTTCCATGCATGTTTACTGGTCGTCGGTCCTTATGATCCCGAAAGGTATTCTTCTTGACATTCAACAGCTTATGCGTGGGTTCCTTTGGTATAATGGTGAATTAAAGCGAGGGAAAGCTAAAGTTGCATGGGATGACATTTGTCTTCCAAAGAATGAGGGGGGTCTTGGCATTCGTAGTCTTGAGTTATTTTACATAGCCCTAATGACTACACATATTTGGAACATTGTCTCTAATAAAGAGTCATTATGGGTTTGTTGGATCCATACGTATAAATTAAAGGGGCTTTCTTTTTAGGATGTACCATTGAAATCTGATTTAAGTTGGGGATGGCTTAAATTGCTTCAACTAAGAGAGGTTGTTCGTCCTTTTTTCTGGTTTCATCTAGGGAATGGGCGCGAGGCTTTGGTGTGGTTTGATATGTAGGGTATGCATTGTCCTTTGAGTCGTTTTCTTACTCCTAGGGATATTACAAGGGAGGGATTTACTCTCCACTCTAAAGTTGCTGATCTAATATCGAATGCAGGTTGGTGTGCCAAGCTCTTTTCGAATTAGATCTTGTACTAAACAAAGTGATTGATGATGACTCCCTGCACTAATGATAGAAAACCGTTAGCCTTACCTTAGAGACGGACCCCACTATTGGACTTCCGGCGTAAGAGTAAGTATTCATGTTGTCATATAATATATGTGTGTTAAAAGGGTGTCAGAAATTATGTACCTTATGGTGTGCCAGAGGACTCCTATTTATAGATGAGTCTAGTACTAGGGTTTCCTAGTATTTCACTTGTAACTGTTAGTGGCCAGAGTGGGACCCTTGTCGGGCAGGGGTCCGCTCGTAATCGTGGTTGCGGACGTAGATTGACTTCCGCAAGATTGATTTGGAAGTGCCTTATCTGCGTGCGTCTTGAAACGTCCAGGCCGCAGCCAGCTTATCGTTTGGGCTTAGTGGCAGCTCGTGTGTTTTGTCATGTTAGGCCGGGGCCCAAATGTGTATAGTATTAAATAAGCCTGTTATTCATACTATACGTCATCAAGTCCCCCCCAGTCTAGTTCTTTTACTACGTGCGATGCTGCTTATTGTGCGTAGTAAATGTTACTAGACTAAGGTTTCGTGGTATTTTTGCCCCTTCCGCGGCTATTTGCTTCTTTCGCGGCTTTTCCTTAGTCGGTTAGGTAGTGTTTGGGTGACGTGTACTTACCCTGACCTTTCGTTTTCATGACTAATTTGACTTAAACGACAGTTATCCAACTGTCATCATGTTTCTTCCCGGCCATTGATTGCGTTAGTGGGTTACACGTGTCATCATCCGGATGATGTTTGAGTTAAATATACCAAGGGTATAAATATCCCTTCCCTTTTTACTGTTTTCTTTTTCCAATTTATCTCTATTTCTGCCATTGTTATAGTTCTTCAAGCTTTCAACTATTTTCTACGCTTTTTGCAATTTCCTAATCTTTTAGGCTACCAGGTTAGGTCTTCTTTCTTTTATTATACATCACGATGAGTACCATTCGTGATATTAAATCTAAGTTAACTCAAAAAGCGTTAGATGCACTATGCACCAAATATCATATACCTGCTTGTGTTCATCCTACGTTACCTGGCTTAGACAAAGATATTTTACAAAATCCTAATGGCAAGGTTGGCGTGTATACTCGGTTTTTTTATTTTGCCAACTATCGGATCCCTTTGTCTCAGTTTCTTGTGGATGTTCTTGACCATTTTCATATTTATTTTTCTTAACTATCTATGTTTGGGGCAGCTAAAGTTTCTCACATTGAGATCTTATGTCGCGGCCACGGATTTTAACCTTTTGTCAATTGTTTCTGCATGTTCTACACTAGTTCCTACACTAAGGGGTGGATGTCGTTTGTCAAGCGCTTTGACGCGACTCCTGTTTGCCATAGTAAACTGTTAGATTCCGTAAAGAACTAGAATGACCACTTTTTCTGGGTTGATTCCATGGCCTTTCCCCTTTCCGTGTCTCTAAAAAGCAAGATTTTAAGTAACGAACCCCCTCCCAAGCTTTCTCAATATGATACAGAAGCGTGTGACTTCTTACGTACTCATACTGCCTCATTCCGGAAATTTCCGAAACCTTTCTTATGCTGGGTTGGTATAAGCCTTTATTATATGCTGGATGAGAACTGCTATCTGACGTTTTGGGATGGTGAAGAGGGTGGGTATATTTTGCTTTATATCCTGACGTTTATCTTTTACTATGTTTGCAAAGATGGATTTGTTTGCATTCATCCGCCACTCTGATCCCACCAAAGTACGGATATGGGAGAGAGATCTTATGGAGAGGGAGGTTAAGCTGTTGAAGATGACTGAAGGTCGCACTGTTTCGTTGGATCCTCCTGTTACTGCTGCCTCGGGGGATAGCGGTGATAGTATTGATAAGTTGTTTGACGAGGGGGATGATAATGGTCAGGAGCATTCTGTCAAAAGGGATGATGATGTTTTGGAGGAAACTATTGCCAAGGATGTTTCGAAGGTTGCTGTTGAGTAAACCAAGAAGTCTAAGCGGAAAAGGAAAACAGATGGGGATGCTAGTGCTTCTACTTTTCCTCCTAAGAAACTAAGAGAGGATTATCATGTCGCGAATTCCATTACCGGCGGGAAATCCCTTTCTACTATCCATAGTTTGATTCTGGAAGGCTTTAGCATCCCGAGCGGGATTACAGAACCTCGAGATGATGGACTCGCAAATTCCATGTCCGGACTCAACTTACGGACCTTTCCTCCCTCCAAGAGGTATGTGATATCTTCAGACGATTCTCATTATTCGGATTCACGTTCCGAGGTTAACTTTTTTGCCAGATATGCTGTTATGGACACCCCCGTAATGACTATTGCCATTACCACCACTGTTGCTGCTGACGCTTCCGTCATTCAGGTTTCTAAAGATAAGGTCAGGTCCGGGAATCTTGAAACTTTTAGGGATTCTGTGTCTGCTGGTGGGGCTAATGTAAATGCCACCAGTTCCTCAAAGTTGAATAAGCCAATGACTTCATCAGATTATTTTTATGCTTCTCAAGATCTTGATTCTGAGACCCTGCACAACATATACGTCCCTAAGTGGAAAGTGACGAATGACTCCATTCTTGACGATTCATATGTTTGTCGCGATTTGACAGACCGTCTTGCCCCACCTGCTCTTTTCTCCCAATTGCGTTCTATGGACTATGACCAGTTATATACTGAGTTTAATGTTGGGGCTGCACGGCAGATGTGTTTGGGAGCGGAAGTGAGGATGCGAGCGGAACATACGCTGGAACAAAAAGACCGTCTTAAAGATAAGTGTGTTGAACAAACCACCCTCCTCTCAGAGAAAGATGCTGAGATTGTTCATTTGAGATCTTTATTATTGACGTGTTCTTAAATACACATCATTTGTACCTCAGAAATCACTAATAAACGGACTAAAAACATGAAATATGCTTAATATTATTGCAAATATATTTGGTTTGTGTTTTTATGTTTTTCAGGTACAAGGGATTGAAAATAAAGCAAAACGGTGACTTTCGGCCAAGATTCGACGACGTTTGTGTGTTTTTCGAGATCAAGACGAAGTCGTTAATATTTCTCGAGCACGCCATTAGAAAGAGAACAGAAATTCGAGTGAAACGTTGCCTTCATCTTTTATTGGGCCGGCCCGACACCATTTATATGGGTCGAACCGACCCATATCTATTTGAGGCTTTACAATTAACAAACCAATCCCAACATTTACATCGTAGCCCAACACAACGTATTAGCAAACTCGGCCCAACAAAGACCAATCCCAAGTTAAAGTTTCAAATTGATAAGAAGAAGAAGTGTAGAATGAGTGAGAGTGCATCCCACGTGACTTGAATTAAATAAATATTGCTCACGTGACCCTCCACTACAACTTTTTTTTTGGCAAATTGAATCCCAACACGTGGCCTGTTATCTTTCTATATCTCATTTTGTAATTTATTAGACTAAGAGTAATCCGACCAAACCAGGTGACCAAACCAGACTGCCACATCAGCATCATCTTAGCTTTCTCTCTCTTAGACCAAACAGTGACCAAACCCTTGTAATCCGACCGGACAAGTGACAAAACACTTTTTCTAAAAAAATTAAATTTCATTAGTTAAAATAAAACATTACAATAAATAAAATTAAATTTTGCCATAATTTCATTAACAATAAATGTATATGATTCAATGCAAAACTTCCTCTTTATGTTAACAATAAATGTATGAGGAGAGTTATATTGAATACCAAAAAAATGTTGGATACTAGGGGACTCATCCACACCATCCATCTAAAAAAAATCAATGGTTGTGATTAAAAGCATTTAATTATTTCACCAATTTTTTAAAATTTAAATATCTCCTAAACCGTTAATCGTTAAGTAAAAAAAATATACCATCACGACGAGCATTTAATTATCTTTCAATAGATATCCACTTTGATATACTTTCGACAAAAAAAAATTTACGTTTTTTTCACGTCTTTTTCATCTTTTTTCCACGTTTTTTTCAGATTTTTTCAGATTTTTCACGTTTTTTTTACTTTTTTCACCTTTTTTTTTTCGTTTTTCACGTTTTTTCGAGAAAAAGTTTTTTTTTTCGTTTTTTCCGTTTTTCACGTTGTTTTCTCGTTTTTTTTCCGTTGTTGAAATTTGCATTAAAAATCATATATGATATAACACTAATATCATATATGATTTAACACTAAAATTAAATATCATATATGACATAACACTAATATCATATATGACATAACACAATCATATATGATTTAACACTAACATCATATATGATTTAACAGTAAATCTAAATATCATATATGATTCTCATGCAAGTTTCAATGAGAAAAAGTCGAAAAAAATGTGAAAAAAACGGAATTTTTTTTTTGTCGAAAGTATATCAAAGTGGATATCTATAGAAAGATAATTAAATGCTCATCGTGATGGTATATTTTTTTTCGCTTGACGATTAACGGTTTGAGAGATATTAAGATTTGAAAAAAAAGGTTGAAAATAATTTTTGGTTTAATCTTATCCATTAGATTAAGATGAAGATGAAGGGTGGAGATTGTTCCCCTGGTATCCACAAAAAACTTTGTATCCAAATGAACCTAAATCTAAATGTATATGATTCAATGCAAATCTAATTTACTCAGTAAGTTATTCAAGAAAAAGTAGATCAATAATTTCATTAAGGACATTCAGTATCAATAAATGCATACATTTTTGTTGCATGTCACATTATTGATGTTATTAATTATTTCATGAAACATTTAAAAATATAGTTTCCAAATCAAGTAAAAGGGTTATTCTAGAAAGGTAGTCCCAAATATATTTTGCCATTTTTTATCTTTAATTTGCTCGGTGAACATGTAGCCCCAACAAATGAAAAGGGTGGGTATGTTTGGCCTAAGTAATGGGGAGTAGGGTGGGATTGCATGAAGACCAACCAAACCGTAGGGTGGGACTACCATCAGTCTTAGGGACGAGTAATATGTGAAGCGTTTATTAAACGCAAATGTAAGCCCACGTGGCCTTTCCCTACTAGTGGATTTTTGTGAAATTCGTTGGCATGTCCACATGGTGACGGATTGTTGGTGGATCAAAAAAATGCCAGCTGCTCAGTACGATGTTGCAGCCAATGATTTGGTAAAGATGCAAAAGGTTTAAAATGCCCTTGTTTTCTCGGCTATGATTGGATGGCTCAGTGGACGGACGAATATACCGTCAACATCACTTTTGTTATAAATAGGAACACGCATCAGACGTGAGGGGTGTTAGTTTTAGTTTAGAAAAATTGGTAGTGTAGATTTATTTTTTAGCTTATTCTTAATGTCTTTTTAGCTTATTAGGATTATTTTAAAAGCTATGTCAAGCTTATTTCCAGCTTATTTTGTAAAAGATCTTATTTGCTTATTAATAAAGATGGTTTGTGGATTTATAACTTGAGGTGCTTATTAAAAATGCTTATTTTTTTCCTTGTCTTCTTTTCTTATCGAATAAGCTGTTCTCAACTTATTTTCTGAGGTTATTCTCAGCTGCGTATAAGCTTCTCCTAGAGTTATATTATCAAATATCTTTTAGCTTATTTCTTATCTTTTCTTCTTCATCTTTTCGTTGTCGAATAAGCTTGTTCCTTGGTTTAATTCGACCCCTTCCCCTAGATTATTAGAGCTGAATAAGCTGTCTCTCTAGCTTATTCGTTTAGAGCTTATTGGAGTAGATCTAGCTTTTAAAAGCTTGTTTCTTATCTAGTAGTTTTCAGATAAGCTTTTAATGAGCTTAATTGATTTACTCTTTGCTTTAGCTTATTAGATCTAAATTAGTTTTAGTAGATTAAAAGTTTTTAATTAGTTTTAGCTTATTTTCTTAGTGCTTATTGCGTATGTCTTTTCTCTCTTTTAGCTTTTATTCTAGATCGAGTAAGCTCTCTTATGGTTTTTTTTTTCGATTTGGATTTAGCTTATATAATCTAATAAGCTATAAGCTTATTCCATTTCTTTTCTCTTTTCTTTTCTTAATGTTTGTATAAGCTTCTAGCTTATCCTGTTATGCTTTAGCCATAGTTTTTAGTTAGTTGTCCTCCTTTAGCTTATTTGGTTTCAACTAGTAGTCATTTAGCTTATTTTTGATTTAGACAAGTTGTAAACGTTTTCTTCTAATTGTTTGACGTTCTTAATGGGCTTGGCCCAACTTTTTGTTAAAACCAAATTTGTGAAAACGTAGTTTCATTAATTTCGAGTAATAAAATTTCATTTAATAAAAAGTTTAAAATTAGTTTAAAAGATTAGCTTAGTTTATTAATATTTGTCTTAACCTTGATTGTTTTGTGATGATGGATTTGGTCCAACTCATAATCGTGAAGCTTAAGGGTTTAATAAGCTAGATTGAATTTGATTATTTACTTTAGCTTCTTAAAATCGGGTGGTTACTTTTCGTTACCGACTCGACATACGGTTCTATCCTCTTTCTCTTTTTTTATTTTATTAGTTTAGATTTAATTAGTTAAAAAAATTTATGTTTGATATTATGATTGTTGCTAGATTAATTGTTATGTTTAGTGAGCAGTTTATTAGTGCTTGCTAAGTGTTTAGTGGATTAGGAATTAAGTGTGGATTGTAAAAAGGTTTGTTAATTAATAATTCTTGATTATTTAGATTTGTAGTTTGAATGTTTTGAAGGGCAAAATCCGAAAAAATAGTCAAACGACACATCTAGTAATTAATATCTTTTTAAGAGATTTTTGTCAAAATAAACCAACGTTGTGAGATAATTATCTTTTCAAAGGAAGTTAATTCATTAAGTAAAACCTTAATCCACACTTGTGGAACTTTTCACGTCACTTAGCAAGCATGTTCGTCTTATATCTCTGTTAGATCATTTTAGCATAATCCTAGTAGTATAATTGTTAGTATAATTCTTACATCTTTAATTAGTAGTTTTAAAATCCAAAACCAAAAATTAAAAGATAGCCAAGCATTTTAATTTCAAACATAAATGTGGTTTTCAATTCAATTCTCGTTGGGATTACGACATCCGGAAGATTGATCATTGTTTGTCCTCAAGCAATTTTTAAATCTAACGGGACTTACCTATTATATTACTCGACTCGTTTTCGTACGAATCAGTTTTTGGCGCCGTTGCCGAGGAGAGTTGAACGATTTTCACGATTTGTTTCGAAGTTGATGCCTTGAAGATCCTTTCTCTTTTGAAAGTTTAATTTCGTTCTTATAAAAAAAATCAAAAAAAAATCTATTTCTATTTTATTTTCTTTTATATAAAAAATTTTAAAAATACCAAAAGTATTTTCATTTTATTTTCTCTATAAAAAATACCAAAAATATTTTCATTTTATTTTCTCTAAAAAAATCCAAAAATAATTTTCATTTCTATTTTATTTTTCCTTTTCTTTTATGTATATATAAAAAATGATGATAATAAAGATTTAGAAAGACGTACTAAAAATTATTAAACACCAAATTCCTCCGTTTTACTTCTGGTGCATGAGCACGCAATTTTCTTCAAACCAAATCGGGTTACATCTTCCCAATCCCGATAAAAGTTTGCAATTTCGTCCAATAGAAGTATTCGAATCCGACAATCTTTTTCTTGATCATATACACGGAGAGGACAAGAACGTTAAAGACATCCAAATGGCTGATCATTTGAGACCAATGGAAGAGCTACTCCGAATACCTATCGAAGGTATGGAAGATGTTATCATTGTTCAACCGTTCTAGCAGATCAATTTGAATTGAAACCCGAGTTACTTAATTTCATAAGTAACAATCCTTTCTGTGGTCTTGATAATGATGATCCTCATTCATACATCAAAAGATTTTACCAATAACCCAAACATTCAAAATAAACCAAGTGCCTCATGATGTGGTAAAGTTGATCTTATTCTGGTTTTCACTCAAAGGAGCAGCCGAGACATGGCTTGAAAATGAACCTCCTAATTCTATCACAACTTGGGATGATTTAGTATCAAAGTTCTTGAATCGATTTTACCCTTATTCTAAAACAAGACATAACAAAAATGAAATCACGAACTTTCAACAAGTTTTCGGTGAGACTTTTACCGAAGATTCAAAGATTTATTAAGGAAATGTCCTCATCACGGATTTTTCACCCCTTCACCAAATAGATTTTTTCTATAACGTGTTGAGTGAATCTGATCAAGATTCTCTCAATTCCGCAGCGGGTGGAAATCTGATGAAAAAGAATACTCAAAAACTTTAACCATTATTGAGAAAAAAGCTAAAGTTCGAACTTGCAGAAATAAACCTCAAGTTTCGAGTAGTGGTGGTAGTTCAATTCAAAATGATGCCATTACCGCTCTTACTAAACAAGTCGAAGCTCTTGGGCATCATATTTCTAGCATGCAAGAAGCTTATAACCGAAACCAAGAAGCCCCCATTCAACTAATGCAAAATCAAATGGGTCAAATACCAAAAGCTTTTCAAAAGAGGCTATCATGTGTGCCACCGAGCAACACCGTAACAAAACCAGTTGCTGAGCTTAATGTGATTACTAGTATGGATGGATTGACATTGGATGGATCTTTTATTCCTCATTTTCTCGTTTATCAAGAAGAGGAACTAGAACCGGAGACCATAACGAAAGTGGTGGAAATTTCTAGCTCTCAGAACACACCACTTGTCCCACCTCTGGAAACTCCACCATTGTCCGCACCAAAACCTAAGGAAGACCCAAAGCCTAATCCTCATCAGCCACCGATTCCATCTCGGCTTGAAGAAGAAAAAATTCAAGCTTTGGAGAATCATACAGGATGTGCCGACCATTTTGTTTATCGTATTGATATTGTTGATTCTTTGTGCGATAAATTTCCTATTGAAAACAATTCTTTGAGTGGCAATCCCACTCCCTCTTCTGATTTTATGGTCGAGTCTCTCTCCCCACTTCCTACTCCCTACGGGGATAGTGACTCTCTCATGGAGGAGACCGACACCCTTCTTTCTCATTTTAATGATTCTTCACCTAAGTATGAAACATTTTGTTTTGATCATATCGAAGAGACGAGTAGTGGCAGTACCACTTCTCATTCTGATTTTTCTCTTTCGGATTATGAAGTATTTTGCTTTGAAGAGAAGAGTAGTGACAGTACCACTTCTCACTCTAATCATTCTTTTTCAGAACACGAATCATTATGTTTTGATATCGATCACACCACTTCTCATTCTGATCTTTCTCTTCCTAAGTATGAATCGTTTTATTTTGATCTTATGATTGATCAGCTTCCTCCTGTCGATAGGAGTAATTCTCATCATGAGGAGTTCTTCGATGAACTCACTCACATCATATCTCCACCGGAATATGATCGTTTTTACTTCGATATTGAGACCGACCCAGGAGAGTTGACTATAGTTTTTAAAGAAAATATATCTAAGGATTCAACCAAGGAATTTACAAGTCCCGAGCTTAATGATTTTCCTCTCCTCCTATCCGATTGTGACTTCGCTTTTTCTAAAGAATTTTCTGAGATCGATCTTTTAGTCTTATTTCTTTTCGGAAATAAAGATAAAATTTTTGATCCTGGAATATTCATTATCAAAAGAGTCCAATCTAAGAGATTTCATATTTTTCCACTGGACGATTTTCCTACTTTCTCATTTGTAAGTGATTCTCTTCTCTTGATTGATACTTTTGAGATTGAAACTTTTCTATCATTTTCCTCTGGAAATGAAGACAAAATTTTTGATCCCGGAATTCTTTTTATTCATGGAATTTTCTCTTTCACGAGAAAATCTCCACATCTTCTGATTAATAATTTCATGATCGATAACTGTCATATTTTGAGTGAAATTTCTTTGAAGATCGTATCTTCCATCAGTTTTCACCCCAAGGACAAAGAAATTCGGGGAGAGTCAAGCTAGAGACTCGCACAAAAATAAGCGCTTCTCGGGAGGCAACCCGTGTCTTTTCTTCTTTCTATTTTCTTAATAAAT
>BQNB010125688.1:8111-19723 GCA_026074375.1 Tanacetum coccineum | reverse complement strand
GACATTGAACGAATTGGCTCGGAAAAATCTTGTCAGAGGATTACCCATGCTGAAATATGCCAAAGACCATTTGTGTCCATGTGCTGGATTGAGGCTATGCAGGAAGAAATTCATGAGTTTGAACGTCTCGATGTATGGATACTTGTACCATGTCCAGATAATATTCAAATGGATGAATATGGAGACGTGTTGAAGAACAAAGCTCGGTTAGTGGCGAAAGGTTATCGTCAAAGGAAGCTGGTATTGACTTTGAAGAATCATTTGCTCCGGTTGCTAGATTAGAAGCGATCAGACTCTTCATTGCTCACGCCGCAAGTATGAACATGGTCATTTTCCAGATGGACGTGAAAACCGCCTTCCTCAACGGCAAACTGAATGAAGTTGTCTATGTTAGTCAACCAGAAGGATTTGTAGAACCAGAGCATCCATCGCATGTGTACCGACTCAAGAAAGCTCTCTATGGGCTTAAACAAGCTCCACGTGCGTGGTACGACAAGCTATCAGCGTTTCTTATCAAGTCCGGATTTTCAAAGGGCGTGGTCGATCCAACTCTGAACATAAGGGAAGCAAGCTAATAGATTCTACTCGATTTCGTGGTATGGTTGGCTCCCTTATGTATCTTAGTGCATCTAGACCTAACATCGTATTTGCTGTCTGTATGTGTGCCCGACTTTCAAGATGTCGATGATGGGACAAATGTCATTCTTTTTAGGATTACAAGCTTCTCAAAATCCCAGAGGCATCTTATCAACCAATCCAAATATGCTCGGAAATCTGAAAAAGTTTGGTTTTGACACCTGCACACCCATTGACACCCAATGGCGGAGCGACCAACCTTGATGAAGATAAGGGAGGCAAGCTAATTGAGTCCTACCCAATTTCGTGGTATGGTGGCATCCCTTATGTATCTTAGGCATCTAGACCTGACATAGTAATTTTGCTGTTTGTAAGCGGCACGATACAGGCTAAGCCTACTGAATGCACCTTACAGCTATAAAGCGGATCTTTCTGGTACCTAAAATGAGGAACCATTCACATGGGTCCGTGGTATCCGAAGGACTCCTGCTTTGAACGTAAAAGCGTTTTGCAGATGCGACTATGCAGTGATGTTCATGACACCCGGAGATACATCTGTTCTGAGCTCAATTTCTTGGGACATCGACTTGTTAGCTGGGTCATCCAAAAAAGCAGAAAAGTACCGCATCTCCACCAGGGAGGCTGAATACATCGCCCCTATCAGGGATGTTGTGGCTCAAACCTCTTGATGCGTTCTCTCAACTCCGAGACTATGGATTTGCGTCAACAAAATACCGATGTTTAGTGACAAGTCAAAGTGCTATTGCTCTAAATGCTGTAATAGTGTTCAACACTCGCGGGGCTCCAACACATTGATATCCCGTCATCACTTTATCAAAGCGAGGTTGAAAGGAAAGTTGTTGAGGTTTAATTTCGTGAGACAAAATACCAACTGGCCTGACATTTTAACGAAGGCCTTACCGGAGAGAGCGCTTTCGCACTCTATCCCACTGCTTGGAGGTTAAACAAATGTCACCAAAAAATCTGAAGGAACTACATGGAAGTCTTCTCCGGAACCAAGTGTTTCACATTGTATTATTGTGTATATTTAAAAAAAAAAAAAAAAAAAAAAATTAGTTTAGTAGTATGGCTTGCAGTTATTTCCGACTGTAACCCGGTCTTAACCCAGAGACTTAATGTACGTTTCAGTGCATTATTTCTTCCACAGACAAGAAGTTGTCTAAGCCCCGAACATTTTCTCATAAACAACTTGTTTTATCAAACATGTTCGGGTTAACCAAATCAAACATTGACACGGTCATTGTTTGAGGGGGAGAATCAGTATTTCTAACAGTTGTTGCAGGTCAAAAATACAAGTCAATTTAAAGTCTAATCTTGTGTGTTCTTGTGTTAATCGAATGATCTAAAGACCTACAATTGGTATCAGAGCGAATGATAGAACAATTTAGTCGTGCATGTCTTGCATCGGATACTTTGAGTCGTCATTCGCTATGATAGAACAATTTAGTCACCAACAAAAACATTTTGTTATGTAAAATCCACTTAAAATCCTAACAATCTCCCCCTAGACCGAGTATTGATCGGGGGAGAAAATGTGACTTAAACATGTAAAACGGATAATTAATGATTCGATTGATTCAAAATGCTAAGTCCTATCCATGCATGTGCTAAACATCTTTCGATTATCGACGCACATGTGTAGGGGGAGCATAAGTGTTAAAATATCAAAAATGTCAAGATACCAAAAGTTTGTGTTATACACACGTATCTTGATAAATGACAAAGAATCTTTTGTTTCATGTTCGTGAAAGTGATCTTATGGAATGCTGAGGAAAGAGATGTTGTACCACCAGGGTATTCGTATGAATGCTCATGCCTGGTCTTCGGACTGCGCCCACTAGTGAAGTGGATTTCCATAAATGTACTTGTACAAGTTTGGATTTCCCAAGGCACTTCATATCTTTCGGGATATATTTCAAAACATCATCAGAAGCATTCTGATTTAAACTTTCGTTTGTGCCCCAAACAAATTTTATAAGCACATCGAATGTTTTTCAAATCATTTTTGCCACAGGCCTTCTACGGTACTTAATTGTATTAAGAAGTAAAACGCTGAAAAAGGAATTGTACGGTATAGTCAGCAGATAGTAACTGTACTGACTCACTCTTTACCATTCTATTAGTAGAAATACTTATAGTGTGTTAGTCTTCGGACATCTGGTCTAGAGAACGGCGAACATTAGGGAATCTGATACTTAGGTATTAGAGGAACTAGCTTGTCACGTGCCGGAAAACCTGTCAAGAAGGTTCTATTAATGAATCTATCTGATCACAGGTGCAGTATTCATACTGTAATCATTGATCCTCACGGAATCAGAGGTTAACGTAACCGACCAGATTGAGTATCGTCTATACTCGGTCCCTTCAAAAATATAAAACCTTTGTGTGTTCACAAAATGTTTTTCTAGAACACATTAAGTGGATTTTACATAACAAAATGTTTTTGTTGGTGACTAAATTGTTATATCATGGCTAATGACGACTCAAAGTTTCCGATGCAAGACACATGCTCATATCCATACCACAGTATCTGAAGTAATCAAGAAAGTTTTCAAACAAGGCTTCCGCACAATCTCTGAGAATCAATGTCTTCTTCAAATTCTAAAAGTTACAATGATTGGAAGAAGAGACATCATCAAAGCTTTCAAAGTTTCCAACAGATATGAGCATGTGAGTCTAAAGATCAGCGTATGGCAAAGACAAAGTGAAAGAAGATCACAAAGTAATTCAGAGAAGTAAAGCTTAATCAAGTCAAAGATCAAGATCAAGTCATCAAATCAAGTTCTGAAGTTCATGATCAAGGTATTAAAGATTGAATTACCCGAAGCACAACAAGTGAAGTACCCCATCAACATCGAGCTAAAGAGACAAGGTCGAGTGAACTTCTCATGACCTCATCTAGGGGGAGATTGTTAGGATCACATAAATGGACCCAAACAAAGAAGCTTCGGTCACTCGAAGTTACAAGGCAAAAGTCTAGCTCGAAAGACTATGTTATTTAATGTTTATTATGTATAAGGGCCAAGATGTAAAAAGCCCAAAAAGAAAGCCCTAAAAGGCAAATCCTTATTAGTATAAATACTCCTAGTTTAGTCAAAAATTAGGTTAGACATCATAGCTTCTCCATTTCATTTTTCATATTAAGGGTTTGTAGCAACTTTTTGTTTCTTTCAATCAAAAGTTCTTCATTGTTTAAATCTTTTGTGCCATTGATCTTGTGCTTAATCCATGGAGTGATCTAGGGATCCTACATTTATTCTTAGAGGCTTTGGACAACAATCAAATTGGGGAGGACTTCATCATGTCTTCAATTGAGATAGTGTACAAATTAGAACCACGAGAACCTTTAATTAATTCAGCACCATCTGTATCTCAAACATAACATGAATGCTTCCTGAATGCAACTTCAATATTAGAATCATAAAATTGTCTTACAGAAAACAGATTGTGTCCCAGTCCTTCCACATAGTATACCTTAGAGATCATATTATTACCAATCACGTAATCTCCATAACCCATGATAGCACCAAAGTGGTCATTCCTGAATCTAACTATCCCGATGAACTTTTTTATGAAATTCCTGAGCCGTGAGCGATCCCCCGTCATATGTTTTAAGCAGCCTGAGTCTAAATACCAAAGGACGATCTGTACGACCTGCATTTGAAAATAGACGAAGATGGAGAGTTTGGAAAGCTGGATCCCCAATTTTTGTTGGGGTCCCGTTGGTTAGCATAATCAACATCAGTTGGCATAGACGTATCAATTTCCTTATTCATAGTTGGAGTGGGAATGCTAGTGGGAATTGCCTTGTATTGTTTGTTTCTACATTGGTAATTAGTTAATAGTTTCTAAGAGTTGTTACTTAATTTCTTAGTTATTACAGTTGTATTAGTATTAGCGTTTTTAGTTTGTTGTACAGGCAAAACATTGGATGTAGTGAGCCTAGTTAAAGGGCACTGTTCTTCTAAAGTGAATATTCTTCCTGTAGTCTTCCATTGATAACCAACATTAGTAAGCACTTTTCCTGTTGCTTTCCACACTTGCTTAACTTGATTAGGTTTCGAAACTTTCTTAACTTTACGCACAACATTTTTAATAGAGGGGATGCATTCACATATTGCAAATAATTAACCACACATATATCATGATTTGCAGAGATTAAGCATTTGTTACATGTCTTGCAAACAGAATGAGAATTCGAATTAATTACAATACGCTTAGAGCTAATACTAGAATCAACACGATTCGTGTTTTTCAAACTAGACTTATTGGTCCTAGGGTGTTCTTCTAATTTCTTCTTGTTGACACTTTTAGCCGGCGAGATCCTATTTTTCTTGGTATTGCTCCTAGGCTTTGATCCGCTAGCGTCAGTGCAACTGTTTACTCCTGTAGAAGGAATCACAGGGACATTAGTCTTCTGAATGTTCAGTTGCTCTACATGTTTGTGTGTGTTATTATTTGACGTTTCACATTGGTCCTCAAAAGTAACTTGCTTTTTCCTAGTTAAAGGGGTAGAAGCATGCTTTTTATCTCGTTTATTGAAGTCTTTCGGACAAGTGCCAATCACATATTCTAATAGTTCCTGAGAGTGTTTAGTGTAAAGGCAAGCAGATGTAAGTGATCTATCTAATGGTCTTTCAACCTTAGCTTCCTCTACTATCTCGCGAAGGGTTTCTACACTTTCCTTAAGATGTTTGAGATAATCTAGATGAACTTCCCTATTGTTCCTATTGCGAGGGGGAATTGGTTCAACATCTATAGCATACCTACCAGGGGCAAGAACTCTTGGTTTTACAGAATCCATAGTGATGCATTTTATATTTTCATGTATTTGGGCCTTCAGATTCTCATTTTCAGTTAACAAGGCAGTTATCTGTTCGATATGTTTAGCACGCATGATCTTAATCGAATCATACAATTCCTTATAATGCTGCTTAATGTTTTCATTCTCAGCCCTAAAAAGCTCATTTTGTTCCTGGAGAACGATGACTTTTTTAGTTAATTGAGTGATCTGAAAATCTAAGGCCCTGAAATCAAGAGTACGGTCTGCTTCACTACGGGTCTCTTTTAATTGAGAGATTTGCATTCTCAATTTTTTGATGGCGTTGTCCTTTCCTTGAATGGAAGCTTTCATTTTTTCGATTACAAAGACTGAGTCAAAATCAGGAGCATCTCGAGCGGGTGGAGATGTGTTGTTTCCAAAACTTTCTTTAAGGTTTTGATACTTTAACTGTAAATTTAAGTGATTTACCTCAAGATTGGAAAAACGTTTTACTAATTCAGTATGATCATCTTTTTGAACCTTATCATGTAATTTAGAAAGCTTTGCTTCAAGTTCCAGACAACGTGCTTGAACAACAGTGTGGGCATCATGCATTTCAGTGAATCTAGATACAGTAAGCTCAGAATTTGTTGCAATATAAAACACTTCTTTGGACAAGCAATCAGCAATTAAATTGTCATTTGCAATGAGAAGATTTTTCCGCTCAATCTCATCATACTTCCTATTCACAACATTTTGGTCAACCTCAGCTTCCAACTCTTCAAAAATTTCTTTCATTTCTTTGATTTCTTTAGTGAGAGCCTTTTGAATACCCTTAAAATGTTCTTTAAGTGTTTTGAAAAATGGAATGACTTTGGTGAGATAACATTCCTTGGTTTGTTCAAAACCCCTTTTCCCTTCAGTGAGCCCCGTTGGTGTAATTCTCTTTTTACAGGTTTTCTTAAATTCCAAAAAAAGTTGTATAAGTGCAAAAATGTTAATTTTCACTTGAATTTTTGTTGGAAGCACCCTAGGGACAAGCGTTGCAGGTGTATTGGGAGGGTACAATGTCAACGCTTTGAATGTGTCTTTAATATTTAAGTAGGGTCTACTCTTTGTGTGCTTCTACTTTCTCTTGAGGACATCCTTGGACTGAAAATATCTTGTCTGGGGCGTCAGTGTGTCTGTGGTGTAAAGTAGGTCGCCAGATAGTCTCTTCGAGGTAATCCTGGGGGTCGAAATATTAATGTTTTTTTCAGGTCCAAGAGGGGTTTTCATTTTGTTATTCTTTTCTTTCTAGTAATTTCAGCTTATCTCTAGGGTAACTTTGAGTTGGTTGCATATAGTCGGGACATGATTGGTTTGATATTTCATGACCATTAATAGATGCAAGCTGAACTTGCTTTGGTCGGGTGAGACATAAGGGGTTCTTGTAGCCAATAGCTACCTTTTTTTGTTCATCATAATAAGGTTTTGGTTTACATAACATGTGAACTGTTTGAAAAGATTGGTCTTGTTTGTATAATTTATCCTCGACCTTTTCTTTTAAGGCTTTCATGTCTAAAAATTCTTCAAGGTGTTTGTTTTCTTTCTGTTTAAAATCCTTTTTCAAAGACGTAACTTCTTCTACCATTGACTTGTTATGGTTGATGGTAGAGTTAAGTTGCATTTTTACAGAATGAAGTTCCTTTTTCAAATTTTCTTCCTTAATATTACGGTCAGTGATAACAATTCTTAATTGTTCCTTAATCTTTTGTTCTCTTTCAGTTAATTCAAACTTGGCCCGTCTCTCATATAATTCAACTTGTTCCTTATATGTTGTAAGTTCAGCGGTCAATGATGCATTAACTACTTTGTTCTGCTTATTAGCAGAAACACTTTGGGCTGTCTGTTCATACATTTCATTAATTATCATCTTATAAGCATCATTTGGCACAGAAGATACATTACTTTGTACAACTAGCTTTGTGTTGTCCTTCACATACTCATCATACGAAATCATATTGCTATCACTCGTATAATCAGCATTTGAGTCAACAACGCAGTTTGGTTGTACATCGTGATGCATCTCGTGTGCTTCATGATGCTCGCAAATAGCATCCTAATAGTTATCATATTCATGTACCTCAGATAGAATGTTCGAATCGTATGACGGAATGGCTTCATCATAAACTGGATCTGCTGATGACAGATTTGCTATGAACATGGTCTGTGTAGTAGGAGCCTCGTCAACATCCGAATCAAAAGCATCACATTCATCAGCTTGAAACATATTATCCACATTAAGTGCCAGATCTTGAACTGGTGACTCATACACATCCTCATCAGCAGCAGTATCATGACTACCTGCAAGAAACAACAATTACTCTTCATCTAATACCCTACCATTTTCCTAAGCTTCGGCATCAGCAACATCTTATTTTTGAAGTAATCTGAATTCTATGGTCGCTTGGGTTGAGTGCAGTTCCTTGCAAAGTGTCTTATACCATTGCAGTTATGACACTTAATCTGTCTAGCTTGACCAGGATTTGCATTCCTAGCTCTGTTCTGAACCCCTCCATTACTAGCTGCACCTGCGCCCTTTAGATTGTTCCCATAACCTCTATTCTGTCAACCCTGAACATTCTGTACAACAACCATGCCGTCTTGAATTGTGGCTTGGTTCCTTATGTTTGATGAGGTTCTAAGTTGATTGTTAGTTTGAGGGAGGCATGTTTTGTATGATTGGGTGAGTAGGGCAAGTGTGTTGGTTAAGTTCTCAATCAAATTCTCCGTTGGAGAGAGTCTTGAATCAAGTTGTGTGTTTATCAAACAAAGATGTGGTAGATAGGTAACTGGTGAAACATGTGTGGATGGTGGAGTGGTAGATGATTGTAAGGAGTATTGTTGAGGTGAGACATTGGACATCAAGGCAAGAGGATCAACCGTGTGTTGAGTGAATCATTTCAACATCATTTTGTTCTCATTGGCATGTACCTCGTGTTGCTTGAAATAAGCATAGAGAGATCATTAGTTGATTCCTTCATCCTCTATCCAGTTTCATACTGTTACAATATCTACCCCATTCAGGCAACATGTTATTGACAAAATTTGAATTCAACTGCATTTTGGGCATGGTCATCTTGATGTTTTTTATGTCGTTGATGAGATTGGTAAACCTGACATAGTAATCGTGAATGGTTTCTCCTTTGTTCTGACATAAGTGTTCAAAATCATTGTACAATTATGATGCACGGTCTTCTTTTGTTAATTCATAACCTTCCAGGAGCATCTTCACATTATCCCAAATGTCTTTCTGATAAGTGTATTGATTGATATGAGTGTAGATGTCTTTGGAGACCTTTGAAGTAGGATATTTTGTTGCTCCGGATGTCAGCGTTATACCTCTCCTTATCTTCAGGTGAAAGGTCAAAGTAGACTCGAGCTCGTTTTGGACCTAGACGTAGGGCACCTTCATTCCCTTCAGCAAGTGTTTCATGAAATGTTCCCATCTGAAAAGGACCTTCATCAATCGACTTTAGGATGTTCACCCCATTCTCTTTACCCTAACAATACAGTCGAATACGTTGTTTCCATGATGCAAAGTCAGTCCTATCAAGCATTCGGTGGTCCGGGTATCGGAACTGCACATTTAGATATCTTCCGAGAGATTAGCCATCTTAATTGATTATGAAATGATTTAAGTTGATCGAACAATGATTAGTGAATGTATGTTAAAAGTGGTGATGTGTGTTTAAGTGTTTTGTTGTTTGAGTTTGTTACGTTTTACAAGTTTGAAAAATAGTCCAAATGCCAAAGTGGTCCAAAATTCCAAAACAGTGTCCCAAACCGCTGGAATAGTAATCAAACCGCTACTGTCAAACCGCTACCGTCAAACCGCTATGAAGAATTAATACCAAACCGCTACCACGAAGAAAAATGGCCAGAGGTTTGATTCCCAAAAGACCTTGAGAAAAATCTTCAAAACCTGTAACAAACCGCTACCTCTAAACCGCTACGGAAGGTAAAAACGCTTACTAAGTCGAAATGCCTAAACGCTACTAGATAGAAAGTGGTAAACCGCTATGAAGAGAATCAACCAAACCGCTGACCAGAAAATGAAATTGGCAGAGGTTTGTTTCCCAATTCGCTATGAGATATTGTTCTTCAAAACCTTGTAAAAAACCATTTTTTTTTTTTTTTACGAATCAAACCGCTACAATTACCAAACCTCTACTAGTAAACCGCTACACTAGAAGACAAACCGCTACTAACAAACCTTTGCCTAATAAGACAAACCGCTATCAAAAACGACAAACCGCTAGCACAGTGTACGACCTTGACAAACCGCCAGAACAGTGTACTTTCCTGACAAACAGCCAGAACAGTAAGCCAAACCGCTACGATTAACAACAAACAGAATGCCAAACCGATGCGATGAACTACGAATTTTTACACCTTAAAACACCTAAAAATCACCCTTTTGAACGTTTTGACTTGGATTCTTTTGCACAAATGAATACTCAAGAACAAAAGCTAAAACCTCCTAAAACTCAACTTTTGATCTAAACCAAGCACTAAAACGCACACACAAATGACCTAATCATCCCATGAGCTCTGATACCAATTGTAGGATATTGGAAATCATAACACAATGGAAGATAGATGGGCTAGCCAAATCTAGAGAGAGAAAGTGAGAGAGAAAACTTTCTAGTGAGAGAAAATGTTATCTTGTTATTGGTGAAATGATAACCACCTCTTCCAACACATGGAAGAGGCTTATATAGTTGATACAAAAGCAGCCAAAGGGCCTTGGTAGTGGGCTTACACGTGGGCTTTAATACCCGGCCCAATACCGAATGCCATACGATTAACTATTGGCTACGAGCTATAATAAACGATAAAGTACACGGGGTGACTGAGTCTTTTTCTAATATCTATTTGGCTTGTACTGCTCTTTTATCTTCTGATTGTTTTCTTGCATGTTTATTATGTTTAGAATTGATTATTGTCACCATAAAACCTATGCTAGTCTCTCAGGCTGAAAACCCCCCATTATCACTAGAAACGTATATAGCATAGGTTTAATAAGTAATTAGAATTAACTTAATTAGAGTAATTAAAATACTGATAGAATATAAGGTTAACGACCTCACTCTTAGTGTTCGACACCCTACTTACCATGAAACTCCACCCGATCGGGTACACTGCCCGTTAAAGTATTGTTTTAGGATAAGTTGGCTAAATATAAAGTTGAAACTTGGTAATAAATAAATTGACCCTACACGACAGCACATCACCGTTGTAGCATCATTAAAGCGTAGTTGTAGATTTTCTCGTAGCGATCGCGTGGGCTATTGAATCGTCAAACTCCGAGTTCGTATGAAGGAGTTATGACCAAAACAATATCTGGTACTCCGCTCGCCAGTGAAATGATCTTCTCAATCTCGTGACACAAAATCTTCTAGGTTTTCTTTAGGTCGGCCATGTTTTGACGCTATCACCAGATCTCTGAGGCCGTCACTTCAAACGTCCTGACGCTGTCGCTTGAAACTCGCGACGCCGTCTCCACACTCTGTATGCACAACTTCTTCAAGGATTTGGTGTAGAGTCGTAGTCTTGTCTGTCTCTTCTCCAAATGAGCCCAAGTCACGTGTATTTCCTCCAAAAGCCATCCAAGTGCTAAAAACATAAAAACAGCCGATTTAACACATAATCTGGGAATATTTGCATGATTTATGGGGTTAAATGACCCTGAAATAGTGTATAAAATGACACCTCATCAAATACCCCTACACTTGGGATTTGCTTGTCCTCTAGCAAATAGGCTTTTCTACCTAGAGAATAGCAATATTAGGGTCATTTAACATACTCTTTAAAAGCATCTTACAACACAACCTTCTAAACCTTTTAATTAAAAGCACTAATCTAAATTATACTAATTAATCTAAATTACACTAATCCTAGGAGTTAGATCTAATCTAATAACCAAAATATCAAATAAAATTCAAATTTAAAATTTCACTCCCCGGCAACGGCGCCAAAAACTTGATTGTGTCGTCGTGTAGATGTATTTTATGATAGTTTAAGTTTTAAATTTATATTTTGCTGACTTAACCTAAAATAACACTTTAACAGGCAGTGTACCCGGTCAGATGGAGTTTCGTGGTAAGTAGGGTGTCGATCACTAAGAGCGAGAACTAATCTTTTATTTTATTATTATTTTGGTTAACTAAACTAAGTTAATTTAAACTATGTTAATTCTATTCTATGT
>BQNB010125687.1:4020-19724 GCA_026074375.1 Tanacetum coccineum | reverse complement strand
TAAGGTTCTTATCTAACCGTTCCACCAAGTCAAAGAAGCACCTAACAGAGTGCAGGTGGCAAACTTAACCTGATTTTCAATAGTACAACCATTAATATTGAAGACTGACTCGTTTGCACGTTCTTTCGGTTATCCTCGTGTGAACTGTGGCTTCCATCTTCATTAGTGGAGTTTCGTAGAAGGGCTTGATCAATCATAGCTTGAATGGATTCTGGGGTCATGTTGTTTGGGTTGGTGTTGTTAGGAGTTGTATTCGGTCCTCGTCTTGTCACAGGTGCCATGATTCGTCTAAATCATAAGAAACAACACGTGAGGTCACAATCATAACAAGGTACGTAATAATTTACAGATGTGATGTTAACACAAAATAGGTATATAGTACAACATAATACATCTATTTCATTCATAACTTAGAAATTTTTTACATGAAATAGTTTCTGATTACACAAAATACGATACAAAAGATCTAACGCTATGCTAGCGGGGAAAGACCACTAATACTTAACATGCCTGTACAATGACCTAGCAAGACGAAATGACATAAACCACTATACGTGATTGTCCGCATCCCCTAAAGCATCTTGGAGATCTGGAATCCTAGAATCTGGTGCTGGCTGTCTAGCTCTCCGCTGTCCTTACAGTGCTAGCAACTCGGTCTGCATGTCGCCCATCTCTCGCCTCATGTCTCTCATCACACGGAGAGTCTCTACCATCTGTGCCTGACGCCTACGGTCAGTCTCTCAAAGCGCTGCTATCTTAGCCTGCTGCATCTGAAAGCGAGTCTCATGTACCTGATGATGTGTCTGAATGAGAGTACCCTGCAGCTGTAGCTGTGTCTGATGTTCCTGGAGATGGGTCTCGTGTGCATACACATGATCACGGTGGGTTTGAAGCTCCTGATGGGTCGCCTGACTCAATCCTATCGAGTGACCCCAAGCCTCCCGGGAAGCATAAGCCTCCTCTTCCACCATACATACTGTCTCCTAGAGAGTCATCCTATCCCCCATAAGTAAGTCGACCCGCTGCGAGTCTATATCGACTCGCTGTGATATAGGAGACCTACTATCCTGAGCATCCTCTAGTAAGGCATACAAGTCCTGTGTATCATGCTCATGGAGCTCAGCAAGCTATATGACCCTAGTATTGACCTCTCCCACGGTCATAGGTGCTATCGCAGGAACTGCCTCTGCCGGATCTACCCAAGTATCCCTAATACCATACCCAACCTTACTAATCCCCTGTCGTCTCGCTTTAGTATCTACGGTGCTGACAAACCCATAATCTACCCCTCGACCTCTGGTAGGTCTGGCAGTAGAACTCTCCCCGGTCTCATATCTGGAGCCTAGAGTGGACAAACACAACCTCTTGCGAGGTGGCTGCTCGGACTCGGGAATATCGTCCCTACGGTCAATAGGTGGTGGTATGTATATAGATGGTGGTAGTGGTAGTAGTGGAGGTGATTGTAATGCGGCAGTAACTGCATCAATAAGGGTCTGAGTGGATGCTATCTTGAGTGTCTGGATTTGGATTAGACACCCAGATGATGGTAGTAATGGTGATGACATAGGTGGTGGTGATGAATGTGCAGGTGGGGCCATACACCTAGCAAGGCGCTCTCCTGCAGAGGGTGGTGATAGTGAGATAGGTGGTGATGGTGATAGAGTAGTCATGGCCAGAAGTCTCTCAACCTCTGCCTCTAGTGGAAGGGATATGGAAGCCTGAGGTCGGACGGTAATCCTAGCCCCAATAGTAATGTCAGTGGAGGGTGGTGGTATAACAGGCTATGTTCCCTCAGGTGGGGAAACATGCTCATCAGCAGGTACAACAATAGTAGAGTCGACCGGAGCTAAGTGCTCCTCCTCCTCCTCATCATCATCATCCTCATCCTCATCATCGGCGTCATCCCCAGATGAATCATCGTCATCATCATCTCCATCATCTCCCCCGTCCATAGGATAGTCAACCGGACCATCCTCTGTCTCATCATCCTCGTACTCCTCTGGATCCTCCTTGGGATCCGACTCAGTAACATATCCGGGTGACTCAGCAGTAGGTGAATCAACATGAGGTAATGGTTGATCCTCAGCTGGAAACTCATGCTCATCCTCTAATGGTATATACTCAGGGTATATAGGCTCTGGCACGTAGTCAGGATTATGTTCTTGTACAAACATATGCTCACGCTCATCCTCGTCTTGAGGAACTGGCGGTGTCTGTGGATCCTCTGGGCCTGGTATGTAATCTGGTGATGGTGGGGCTACTGGCTGCATCGGGAGTCCATCGTATCCTAATACGATGACTCGCGGAATGCCTCCATCAGATATCTCCTCATCGGCTCCCCAGAAGACTAGAGGCTCTGTCGGGCTCAGAGACGTGTCAACGGAAGTGTAGGTAACCGCAGGTGTTCGCAGCAAGACTTGACTACTGCAAAAAGCACAAAAAACCTAATAAGTATTACTTATAGGAAAGAATTGGTTATGATAGGTCATAAAGCTTTAATTCTAAGAGTCTCAAGTAATATTACGTAATATGATTCATCCTACAGTATAACAGTCAATCAGTAAGCATTAGATAACTACTAATGCTAAAAAAATGCAGTATGTAAGCATATATTGGGATGCAAACAAGTAATGTATGTATGTACTAGCAAAAACAAAAAATCCTATTTGTGAAAACTGTAAATTTATATTTTCAGGTCTTACGACATCATCTATTTTACTAAATTTTTTTTTCTCGTACGCGTTTACTTTTATTTTTAATAGTTAAGTTAAATCGCGTAAGTTAAAAATTATCGTTTAGCGTAAACGGACATCAAACAATTAAATGTTTACATCATTCAAGGGTTATATAATTATTTTGAGGATAATTATTAACTTTGTTCATTTTATTTTTATCGGATACGTAAAGTGTATACGTTTCGCGATAAATTGATTTAGGCCTCGGAACCACAAAAAAAAACTTTTTCTCACGCTTCAACACAATACCCCGTTATACCCACATAACCAAAATTTAGTCTATATTTCAATATATAAGCTATCTACGGATTTAAAGAGAAAGCCAAAGAGAAAAAGCAAGTTGAGAAACATTTCCATGTTTTCATGGGATGTTCACAATTATTTGGGGACATACACATTACTACCATGCCTTGACCAAGACTAAGACTAAGGCCATCCCAAGCCTCCCTTATGTCTCCTTGGACTAATCACTACAAGTTTTAATTACTTATATATCATGCAAGAACTGCAAGTAACTCCTATACACTTTACACTTAGAGAAAAAAGTACAAAAACCTCTCTTTTTGCCTTATAGACCATACCTAAGACCAAGACCCATCACTTGAACCTTACCTTGTCCCTTTGACTAAGATCTACACCATATATATTCATGTGTCTAGTAAGAGAAGTCTTACAAGTAAACACTTAACTAGAAAATCAAACAAAACCTCCCTTTTGCTCTATACTAGCTCACGGCATAACACAAGCTCCCAACCAAACCCATATAATTTTTTCTACAATCCATACACTTCTATACACATCTATCCTAAGATATACTAAGGCATTTGCAAGCATTGGCTAACCATATTCAAGTAATAATCAAGTAAAAGGAAGTTAGGGTTTTTGTTAAGAAAGTAAGGGTTTATTTGTGCAAGCTTTGGTTTTGTGGCTAAACAAGGGTTTAGCACTAGCTCATCATCATCATCATACCTCATAAGGTTTACTTGAACTCTTTATGTTCTTACAATATTCATTTTTATGCATATGATTATTCTATTTAGCTTATATCACCATTTAGGATTATTAACATGTAAAGAGAAGTTTTTAATTGTTGTCATCATAATGTACACATTTATATATCCTATGATGTTATTGACATCATGTTAAAATAGTCACACAAGTGATTTACACTCTTGGTTATGTATAAATATGATTATGGACAAAACTAGTAAATTAGAGATTTCTTAAGTAAAGTTATGATTTTAAGTGTTATCATGGATTTGTAACCTTGATAACTTGGACACATGAGGACTATTATGGACAAGTAAATGCTAATATAAGGATGATATATAATATATATGATATATGAGACTTGTGGTAAAATACAAAAGTGGTAAAGTATAAAGAAAAGATCAAAAATGGATTCAACAAACTCAAGCAAACATTCTGTCCAAAATTCGAATTTTTACATATCCATTTTATATTTTTATAAGATAATACATTTCACGACGATTCCGAAAAGGTAAGAAACTTGTTAAACGGATTAATAACGAAAAAGTTACGTTAAAAACGAGTTATACGTTAATAAACGAAGTCGTAAGTAAATTTTTATAAAAACATTTTTATAAAAATTATAAACAGCAAGTGTTGATATTTTTAACAAATAATACATATTTTTAGGATTCCAAAATGATAAGAATCGTAATTTTTCAATTAATAACGAACGAGTTATGAATTTCGCGAGTTTACGACAATTAATACTTTTATAAAACTATTTTTATAAAAGTTACTATTCATGACAGAAAGTTATATTTTTGTAAACCTCATAAAATTATAGAACTTTCAAAAACGAGAACGTCCTCGAAAGAATCGTTAAAAACGGAGCTATAACGAATAAAATACGACATTTACGGGTTTTACGACGACGAATACGATTTTTATAAAACTCACGTCTGATGTGAACAGTAAAAGTTACTGTTCACCAGAGGGTCAAAATATCGAAAATGTCAAATTATGATAACTCGTCCTAATACGAAAAGATGGGCATAAGAAACGCGAGAATCGGGCTTAAAACGCGAAAGTTACGCCAGTTTTACTAAAACGGAAATTATAAACGTTTTTACTTATTAAACGTAATTTTACCAAAACCATTAGTTGGTGATTGAGCTATATAGAATATTATGTGGTTATCAAAGTACTATATTACTAGGGAGTTTCATAATGAGGCCTCTTCGGATGGCGTTTCGACGAGTTGTTGGATTTACGATTTAAAGTGTCCTAACTCCTCGAACGTCATGTCATGACCTCTTAAATTATGATAGCCCGAACGATAGTATGATGTAACAACTATAAGATTATATTCAATGTTATCAGATTTAAAGTACTCGGTACTTATACGACCTATGATAATTTAGGTTGCATTCGATCTTTTATCGTGACGCTTTATCTGCGATATTTTGGATTATCATGAACTAAGGGTGAGTTCATACCCCACGTTTTTAAAATTGCTTTTGTTTACAAAGTTTTTTGGGTGTGAAAAACATGCAATGCTTTACAATGGACAGTTAAGTTTCATGTTATGATTACGTGTTGCCTAAGTACGATAACCCATATCTGAGCCCCATTATCATGAACTGTCAATTGCAGGATTGTAGCGCGAATGTTATTTAATAGATCTATTGGGTTTGACAACCCCGTTCGGGTGATAGCTATCACTAACAAACGAACGTATACCCAAGTGGAATATAGTATGTGCGTTAGAACAACACCACGGAAATGTAGCCATTAATTTGGTATTCATACACTCAAGCTTCAGTGTCATGAGCTTAACAACGTAATTAAAATTATATGAGGTTCTGAGTCATCAGTTTGCATTATCATACACTTGGGAAATCTTTGAGGTCCTACAATATATGATTTAACCAAACCTATAGAATTCTCCAACATATTAGTTTGACGTTTTAAAAAGCATGTTTTTAGGATCAATAAGCACTAGGTGCGATGGATACATTGGTGGTTTGAAATTGGATAGCAGGCATAAAGATTTTGGTGCATTTCATTTTGTTTATCTGTTTAGGCTGAAAATCTTTGTATTTTGACCAAGTATAAAGTTACGCTCGGGCTTATTACAATTATTGTGTTAAATCCAATGTATCATTTCAAACGACTTTTGGTCGTTCTATAATAATATCTTTTGTGTTGTTGATCTACAAGTAACACCCCCGGACACCTCATTCCGCTGAGACCCAATTTTGGGGGTGTTATAGAGGACACAAACTTAAGGGGGGGGGGAGGTTGGCACCTTGATTAGACTTGGCCAACTTACTTAGGATCAAGTCAAACTTTTGGTCAACATTGGATTGTTGGCCATTGCTTGAACCTTGACCGTGATTTTGGTATTGTTGTGGCCTTTGTTGGTAGGAGCTTTGTTGGTAATTTTATTAGAGGTTAGATGAATCACCACCCTTATACCTTGGTTTGTAACCATAGTTTTGTTGTTGAGTATTGTTAGGGCAATTGTCGTCATCCTTCCAATAGAAGTTAGGATGACTGCGCCATCCCTGATTGTAACTTTCAGAGAATGGGTCGTTTCGTGGATGGTTTCCATAGACTCCAATTACCTCCTCATTCGATGGTGCCCCCAATTTTGACATTTATTGACCGAATGACTCGGATCACCACACATTGAGCACACATCATGTGACACCTGCGACACATTTGGGACACCGTTTCCTAGATTTCTCAACAAAAGATCAACTTTCTTACTTAACTCCCTAATTTCCGAATTTGTGCCATGTTGGTTAGACACAAAATTAGTAGAAGATGTGCGGTTGTTGTTTCGATCCACCAAAACTTGGGTCTTGGAACCCTTGCTCAGCTTTTCAAAAAACTCACATTCTTCCTTCATGGGCCGTAAGAAAAACATACCCTGCTAGTTGCCATCATGAATTGTTGGTTGTGACAATCCAACCCATCATAGAAGACTTTGACAAGCTCCTATTTTGGAACATCATGGTGAGGGCAAGATCTTAACAACTCCTTTAGTCTACTAAAAGCTTCGTGAAACTGCTCGCCTGGGATTTGACAAAAGGATTTAATCTTATTCCTAATGGCAGTAGTTTTACTTATAGAATAAAATTCATCAAGAAACGCGGATTTCATTTCAGACCATGAGTTAATACTACCTGGTTCGAGAGATGTGAACCAGGCCTTAGCTTGATCTTTAAGAGAAAAAAGAAAAAGGCAAAGTCTTACCCCATCCTTAGTGATGTTACAAACCTGATATGTATCTGCAATAGAGAAGAACTCTCATAGATGTACGTATGGCTCCTCATGACCTCTAAACAAGGGCAAGATCGCTATGAGGTTTGGCTGGATGTTGAAGTTGCTCACAGCCCCATTAGCCGTAGCCAAATAGATAATCAGCGAGGGATCCTCGAAGTTCCCTATTCTATAGTAGGAATCCACACCTTGTGGTGGTGAGTTTGGTGGGTTTTCTTCATCTGACATTTCTGTGAAAAGCTTTTTTAAACCTGCAAAATCAAGGTTAGTAGAAAACTATCTAACTGCTTTCCTTCTCAACCTTGCACTTCTCTCACTCAGATCGTAAGCTCACAAAGATGTACGCCCGATCTACGCGGTGCAACACTAACATGTACACTCAGAACCCCAAAACAAACAACCAGAACAAAATGAAGAGAATTTTTTAAACTATTAACAAAAACTTAAACCAAAAGTGCACTCACTCCCTAGCAGCTGCGCCAAAATTTGATAGGGTCATTGTACTATAAAAAAGAAACCTTAACTATACCTATATAAGATAGGGTAAGAAAGGGTCGAATCCTCAGGGAGTAAGGTGGATTTAATTTATAGTTTTGGGGTGACACGACAATAAACATTTGTGTGTGATATCTTAATATATAAAATAATCGATCAACTATGCTTAAACTAGAGAAACAAAAATGAAAGTTTGTAAGACAGTAAAAAGAACAATCCAATCCCTTCTAGCGTCTAATATCTAGGTTGGATACGTATGGATTACAAGCTTTCCAAACTATTACAAAGATTACTTTTGACTTATATGGATGAATCAATCTAGTACTTGTTATGTTTATCAATGACTAAATATTAATCTTATACCAATTCAACCAACAATTGTGTGTTAATGATCAATTTACTACAACTTAGTGTCGAATTAGCACCATCTTTGTCTCCTTAACTAAATTGAACTATGATGAATTGCTAACAAACATAAGTTGTCCTTGCACAACATTAAAACACAATCACAAACAAACAATGAATTTCATAAATATGCATGAAATGCATTCAAATTATAAATCATGTAAAATATAAAAAAAGGGTGTAATCCAAAATAATGATCAAACCCTAAATATGGTTACCGGATGGAATTACAACGAGATTAGCCTAATATGGTTATGGAGAGAGTAACACCAGTAAAATGTGAAAACATCTCTATGCCTTTCGTCTCCTGTTCTGATCTGCTTGAATGGATGTAAAAATAATAGGTTGCCTCCCTTTTTTATTTTGTTTCGGCTCATGTTTAAAACCCTCCCATAAGTGTATCCACTATTTTCATTCTTTTTGGCATCTGGTTTATGTCCTGCTCTCCTATTTCATCTCGTCAATAATAACACAAGAAAGGTTAATCCCTGTTCTGCACCACGTCACAAGGCCCAAAAGCACCAAGAACTTTTCTATTTTTCTTTGTTTCCTTTCTTGTGTTTGGTTGTCCAACATAGCCCACAATCTTTCTTTGTTGGACCATGCTTTTTATACAATTTTATTTATTTCCTGCAAATTGTAACAAAAAAAGCCCAATATCATTTGTTCTTGAACTGGACTTCAACATATATTAACCACGATCAAATCCAGACTTTTGGTATCACACATAAATAAAGCGTTTTTTTCTTCCGTGGCTTTTAATACCTAAAACGGAGTCCGGACGAAGAAGTTATGACCAAAACATTACGACGTCTAAATCTTTTATTCTTCCATATTTTACTTCTTTTCTTGTCACTTTCCGTGTATTTTCATCATTAGCTCACAAAATATCCATTTTAGCTTTATTTTATACATAACCTATATACATACAAAACACACTCAAAGTACATGTATAGCAACGAATAACATGCAACTTGTGTAAATTAACATGCTGTGAGGTGTACGTAAAATACACCGATCAGCCGATGATGATGTTGCAGTAAAATCTCTCTCCCCGTCCCTTTCTCTCTCTCTCTCTCTTTCTTACACACACACAAATACACTGGCATTCTACAACTATTGTGAGTTATGATTTGCTGGTAGTCCGTGAGGTCAACATTGTGTTGAGTTCTTTGCTGATATTTGCTTTACTTTTTATTGTGAAGACATGGCCTTCTGCAGCCAGAATAATAAGCCAATGGTCAGAGTCTGATGACGATGAGCCAACAAAGAGGCAACCTAGCTCGAGTCCTATTAGAGAGAACTCTGTGGATATGCTGCAAAGTGACAGTGAATAGACAGAAAATAGCATTCCAAAATGTTATCAAATCTGGAGCTTGCATTAGATAATAAGGCTAATTTTCTCCACCAATTTTCGTCGGCAATGATTAAGACAACCTGTAAATTTTAACATGTTTAATACTTGCAAACCTTTTGCATTTGATAACTGTTTAAAGATGCCCATGTTAGAAGATCAGCAAGGGTAGTAGTCGTAAATGAACACACTTAAGTTTAATTTAATCTAAAGTTATATTTTGTTGTATTACGTTAAGTACTTGATAGTTGATCATTTCCGAACAGCACTCTACCCAGATATTTCTTAACGAAATTACGCACCAACTTGAGGTCTCCTGTCAAATGCTTCGTGCATCCAGAGTCAACAATGAATAGTATGATTTGAACAATCTGCAAGAGAATTAGAAGAAGATGAACATCTGATAATAGATCCTAAAATCAGTGTGGGTAAAGAGTTCTTAGTATATCCATTCTAGATCTATAGTGATACTAATACTCTTACACCATGTGTCTGTCCTAATTTTAGACACCCTTTCTTGTGGTCCTTAGGCACCTATTTATGTCCTGATATGACCATTAATTTCTCAATCTAACCAAGTCCATCTCTTATTTGTTTTCTCATAGAGCATCCTGAAAAGTAACCTTTTAATTTCTGATAGTGGATCTAAAGCAACTATTTTCTTAGGGGGTGTTGCAACAGATTGGTTCGCATGTCTTTTGGGTTTTCTAACACTAATAGGCACTGCTTTAGGCTTCTTAGTTCTAGCATTCACGTCATTGATAAATTTGGAAACCTAACCATCATGATTTGAATTAAACACACATTTGCCACAAGTTACACAAACATCATTAACATTCGAAGTTTTGGACTTTAAACTGTTATTACACGTTACAGACTTTGTTTTATTATAAAAACTAGAAATCCTAAGGTGTCTTCTACTTCAGTCTTCCTGAGTCCTTCACTTGAACTATTATGTTGCACGACCTTATACTTTATTTGATTGCTCCTGAAGTTGTGGCCGCTAACACTATGTCTGTGAATTACTCCTATAGAACGTAGACACGCGAGGATTATTTTCCTAAAAGTCTAAGGTAATTAAGATGATCTATTTTGTGTGGCCTCGTGTGTCCATTCGATACATTATTGGTTAATCACATTCTTGTTTCTTATCGCTTGGTTTCCATTTGAGGCAAAATCTATGGAGGAAAAAAAATTTAAAAATTTCTGATTCACATTAGTCGTGGAGGAAACCTAGATTATGAAAAAGGAGAATTTGAGAAAGGAGACGGTTTTCCAAGACTGATGTTTTCTAAAATTTAAATGCAATTGGTTGTCTAACAACGAATGGTTTTTCAAACTTAGTATCCACATCTTTTCCTTTCAACTTTTCAATGAGTTTCTTTAATTTACCTATGGAAATGTTCTTATCTTGTAATTGAGCTTTCAAATCTTGTATTATGAAATATTATTCATTTTCATTTTGAAATGAAGAAGATTCTTGTTGTTTCCAAACTTTATCATTTTTAATCTGTTCTTGACATTGTTGTAAAGCAAGTTCAAGAGAAATTAAGTGTTTCTCAAGTTTAGCAAAACTTCTTAAAAGCTCAATATCAACTTCTTTACTGACATTTTTAGTTTATTTGGAAAGTTCAATTGTAAGACATTCACATTCTTTAATTTTCTCAAGATACAAACATTGCAATTCAGTTTGTTCATTAATATCAGCTAAAGAATGCAAAACAGAACACATAATGTCTTTCGAAACACATTCTTGCAACAGTAGATCGTATTCTTTTGAAAACTCATTTTTATTTGTTTGAAGTTCATCAACCTCTTTTTCAAGAGATTAAACATACTTCAAATCTGCAATCCTTTCCATTTTAAGTTGTGTTTCAAAAAGTAATGCTCTTGAATTTGTGTCTAGAGTAAGAGCTATTAACATGTCTTTAACAAGCAATTTGACATCGTGAGTAATTAGATTTTGCCATTCATTTTTAACACATTCTCTCCAATTTATGTCAACAATAGATCAAATATTTTCAATGTTTATCATCACACAATCAAATGTTTGCTTTCTTACACTCAATGAGTGTTTCGTAGGTGATGAGGTGTCATTTTATACACTTTTTCGGGGTCGTTTAACCCCCTAAATCATGCATTTATGCCCAAAATAGATACTTAATCATTCCTTTTTAGGTATTTCACATTTGGAAGGCATTTGGAGGAAATACACATGACTTGGGCTCATTTAGAGAAGAAACGGACAAGATTACAGACCTATACCAACATCTCTCAAGATAATGTTCTCAGCAACCCCTAATTTACCCCATTTTATCTTCCCCCCCCCTCCCTTCCCCCCCCCACCCCCGCTAGAGACTCACACAAATCAATGTGATGCCGCACAACGAAGTCCATGACTACTTCACACATTCTACGCTGGAGTAAGAGCACACAGCCCAGCCCCATTATCTAGAATATTCCTTCATGTGGCGTCACGATTAAAATGCGACCCGTCACATCGATATTCCGTATATATACATTAACCCAAATTTTGGGTTTGAGTGGTAGACTTTAAAGAAAAAGAGGGTACGAACCCTTGATCATTTAGCACTGTTATGGATGATTTTTAGGCCTAAAAAACCCTATTGTACATCCCTTCAACTCATGTTTAATCAAGTAAGACTATTTAATCATTCAATATGTCTTGTTGTGTTATTCTTACTGTTCTTGCTTATCTTAACAAGCTTTGGCTAACCTTCCTATTGTGTTCTTTATATTGTATGAAACCTAGAATGTAGATTTAGTGGTGTTGCTTCTGTGTGAGGATTAGCATGTAGGTCTAGAACAATAAGCTTTTGTCTGTACTGCTGTTGTTATGTCTAGGATAACATATTATGTAGAAAGATACCATCGTGTAACAATCTTCATACACTTACCCTTATATGGGTGATACACTCTTAATATATTTCACATGCATTTAATATACTCTTAGGGGCCTTGTAATAGTCTTCATACTACCTTACTTGTGCGTTGCCTTAATGAAATATTAAATAGACGATGGGTTCGTGTAATTCGTTCATGACTTAGGAAATAGTTACACAGATCATCACAAGGGTGACAAAGCAACAACACTAGGAGAAGCAATCTAGGGAGTAATACATGATTAAATAAACACATTCTTTTATCTTATTGTTATCACTAATAGTTTAGATCGTCATTTAGTTTAATAGCTAAAACCAAACCTCCTCTCAAATATATGATTTTACTTGCTTTCCTATAAACATAAAAACACCAAAAATAATCTTCTCTCAATCCTTAGAATTATGTTAGACCGTGATCAAGTCTTTCCAACCTATTCCCCGAGTGAACGATAACAACCCCCCGAGTCTTGCCTATACTACTACTACAACGATTAGGTTCTCTGCCTAGAGAGTTGTAAAACTTCGTGTAGAAGTCCTACGACGACCGCATCAAGTTTTTGGCTCCGCCGCCTGGGGAAAAGTTAGGTTCTGATCATAGTTTAGCTTAGTTCTACTCGCTTGAATCCTTTCAAGTGAGAATTTAATTTTCGCATATTAGCTTTCTCGTAGTCTATCTTTTCTTTGTGTTATCTGTTCGTAACCTATTCTCGTCAACCACCATGAGAGACGAGAATCCTATCCGTACTCTAGGATACTACTCCAAACCAAGCCACGAGGGCTATAGGAATACCATTGAGCTCCCCGTAGAGAACAACGTGGTACCTCTTTGATCAGACACCATCCGGTTGGTGCAAAACGGATGCTCATTCCATGGACTTCGGTCCGAGGATCCAAATCAACACCTCAAGGATTTTCTTAAACTTGTGGACTCACTTGACCTTGACGGTGAAAATAGGGAAAGAACGCGCCTGCGTTTATTTTAATTCTCCCTTCGCGATCAAACTAGCAATTGGCTTGAACGCCTTCCAGCAGGATCCATCTCCACATGTGAGGATCTTACTACCCGATTCCTTACTCAATTCTTTCCACCGGGAAGGACCGCAAAACTCCGTAATGATATCCTGATGTTCCAACAACATCATGGAGAATCTCTATCCGAAGCATTGACTCATTTCAAAGACTTACTCTAAAAAGTCCCTCATCATGGCATAGACCTTTGGCTTCAAGTCCAAGTTTTTTATGACCTTGTCAATCCCATCACAAGACGAACCATTGACTAATCAGCCGGTGGTAAGCTTCATGACCTAAATCCTGAAGAATCCTAGGCATTATTAGAGGATCTCGCCCTCTATTACAACGAAAGTTGGAACGACCAAGGGGATTTCGCTAAGCCGGTCAAGGCAATCGCTTTGCCTCAAGATGTCCTGAGTACATCCGACTGTCGTCTAATCGAGCTTAAAAATCAAGTTCAACGCTTGATGGAAGCTCATCTTGCTCCGATACAACCTACTCAAGTGAACAAAATCACTACCTCATGTGAGATCTGCAGTGGTCCTCACGACACTTAGTATTGCATGGAAGATCCCGATCAAGCCTTTGTTGAATACGCATCCTCGCGTACCGATGAAGCGAGAGGTAAGTAGTATACCTTCAAGCCCGAGCAAAACAATCTTGGTGACACCTACAATCCGTCATGGAGAATTCACCCGAACCTTAGGTGGAGACAACCTCAAAACTCCCAAAATAATTTTTCAAACCCACCTAACCGGTTCCAACCCAACGGTTCAATCCCGAACCGTTCCTTCAACAACCGTCCTCAAAATTTTAACAATCAAACAAATATAGAAGGACTGGTTTCCAAATTCATGGCATCTCAAGACGCTAGACTATCCAAGTTTGAAGCCGATTTCAAACAACAGCAAAGCGAGATGACCAAAAAAATCGACACTGTGTTGAAGGCCATCACCGACCGAATAGCAGGCGCACTGCCTAGCGATACGCTTAAGAATCCAAAACTGGGGACTCATCCAGTTTCGTCTGCTCGTTCTTACCCAACAATCAAACCCCAATGCTCATCTCACCCGTCCAACTCAATCAATGCTATCAAGGAACATTTCAAGGAGGCAACCATTTCCCAAACAAGCCTGCAGCAACCCGAGATCGAAACCAAACCACCATGACCAGAAGGACCCTAACCAACTCTTGAAGATGAATTCTAAGATTTGCATATTAACCTTCCGATTCTTGAAGTCCTGGCTCACGTTCTAATCTATAACGCCATATTAGATAAATATGTAGAGAGCTTAGATTTAGGCAAAAACAAATCAACATTTGTCAAAGGAGAAATACCTGCGAAAATAGAAGACCTTAGACTATTCACTCTACCTTGTAGATTAGGGGACTCAAAACCTTTCGACACCTTGGCCGATCTAGGATCATGCGTAAACATAATCCCACTTTACCTCTTCAAAAAGCTTAACATTAGACTATTAGAAGAGACTGACCATATCTTTGGGTTGGCTGACGGAACCAAGTCTTACCCCGTAGGAATTGTCAAAGACATAGAAGTCCACATAGGAAAACTAAAACTATTAAATGACTTCTACGTAATTGATATGAAGAAGGACCCCGAGACCCCTTTGCTTGTAGGAAGAGGATTCCTAGCTACCGCCAACGCAGTTATAGATTGTAGGACGGCTAAAATAGCGGTAGGAGAAAGAATCACTAGGTCGGTATTCGGTGTAAAAGGAGTAGACTTAGGTGACGAGGAGAAAAATTAAATCCTACAAACCACGACCTAGCTCGGATTGGAGTAAGCGCACAAACCCCTTATTATGCTAGGAAAGACTTCTTAGGCTGCCATTTGCTCGGAAAATGGGAAATTTCTAGAGATGTCGAGCTTAATCCTTTTAAGGATACCTTAGTGTTTAGGAGAATGGTAGAATTTCTATAATCCATACATATTAACCTTAAGTGTAACATGTGGGAATCAGAGGACCTAATTAAAAAACCAATTAACTGGGACAAACCACCCAAAAACAGAGATGGAGCATGGCATGTCAAGATTAGACTGATTGACCCCGATGGAGAGGAATTTACCAAAACCCTTCAATCAATCCCCACTACTAGGAAGCTCTCTGAAAGAGAAAGTCCAAGAGAGATCATCGACTTGGACCACTTCTACGACACTTGACGTGTGACTTCGAGTCTAGCTACAAGACTTGTTAATAAAGAAAAGCGCTTCTTGGGAGGCAACCCAATTTACTTTCCCCGCAATTAGGAGTGTCATGTGTGTTTTAATTCTTTATAGTTTGTTTATTATGTTTGAATTATATTGTAACCATGCTTTGTTTGTCTTTAACCTCGTCTTAATTTCAATCAAAGGTATTTTGCAAATAATAAGTGTAGGGGGATTGTAGGATCCCGATAACACTTCACTTCATACAATCGACCACGAATCGAAACTAGAAAGGAGAAAGAAAGATTGAGTTGTTTAGAGAGAGAAAGAGGAGAGAGAAATGAGAGAAAAAGAGAAAAGATATATTAGATATT